>QGSO01000217.1:83794-251294 GCA_011037825.1 Carya cathayensis | reverse complement strand
TTATTTTTTATTATCTTTATTATTTTTTTTAATAATTTGGATTTTGATGCAAAAAGCTGAAAATTATAAACTACAGCTGATTCACCATGAAACTAAGAAAGTTCCTTTCATTTCCTCAATCCTTTTCACTTTTGCATTACAATGAAGACATTGTTTAGTTTAAGTTTGGGGGTGTAAACTCCTATAGTCTTTTGGTCTTCTTGTTTGTTATTTATTTTATTTTACTTGTGATTTTATAAGTCTTGAGTTGTTTGATTCTCTTACCAAGCGTGTGTTTGAGTATGATTGAATTTTCTATGACTCTGAAATTTGTGATTAAGGATGTTCTTGAGAAAAATTTTCAAAAATTTCTTTTATGTCAGGCGAAGTTTTGTGGGTACTTTGATTTAAATCTTTGACCTTGAACATAATTGAGCACAGTCATTTTTTTATTCCATTTTGCTTATGAAGAGAAGAAATTGAATTAACTGGGTCAGGAAACTTTAATCTTCCTTTGCTCCAAAATCCATTTATGGATCATTGAAGCGAAATCCTAGTTTATACCAAATATTAGATAAATGATCTAGGCAATTTTTTTTTTTTTTTTTTTTTGTTTGGTCATAACCAAAAAGTTCTCCCAGCCGTCCTAAGTATCATGCCATCATTGCATGTTGTATTTCCATAGTCAACCCCCTTGAGCCTTATTGTACATAAGCTTTTATTTGTTCTTTTAATTACATAAACCATTCCCGTTATAAGCCTGAAAAACCATGAATTTACCTTTTACAATTTGAGAAAATATTTTGGTGGAAATTTACTTTAAAGAGAAAGTTAGTTTAAAGAAAATTATCCACATTATGTTTGTTCTGTTTGATCAAAGTGTGAAAAAAGGAAGAAGAAAGTGAACAGAAAAAAAAATGCTAAAGTGGTTGAAAATTTGAAAAGGCTATGAGAATCGAGGTCACTGAAAGAAAAAAAAAGCTGAAAATTTTGAGAAAACTCAGTAAGTGGAGTATGTATCACTTCAGATTGTGTTAAAGGAGTAGTTGGTATTGCTTCATTGATTACAGCAACAATAATGTTACCAGTTTGAGCATATAGTTGAGAAAGAGCTATGGTGTGAATCTTGTGGATATCTCTTTTATTGCTCTTTCCACCAAATATTTTTCCAGTTTTTTTTGATTTTCCATATCCATTTCTTTTTCAGCCCTCACCTTGTGGCCTGTCATTACAACCTGATTAAGGACATTTTGATCTCTAATTTTGGTGTTGACTACATTAGTGGAGAGGATTTCAGAAAAGTGGACTTATGGGGTTAAGTTTTGAGAGAATTCTTCTGATTTTAGTTGTTCTACTTTTATTTAAGTTTGCAGGTGATTTGAGGCTAAATTGACTATATTACACACACACACACTCAAGGTCCTAGCTTTAGGTTAAAGTAAACGCCTAACTCTTGCTTGACAAATTGCTAAAATTTTTATTGATTTTCCTGCTATCTTTGATGTTAAAAGAGTAAGATACTAGCGATGAAATCTAAATTCCAATCATATCTTGGTGAGTGATGATACGTCTATATGGGATCTAGTTGATAGTGTCTATAGTAGTGTTTAATTTTATTTTCTTTTTGTTTGAGAACAAACAAAGTTTTAAGTTTGGGGGTGTTTGATGACTTGCATGATTTAAAATATTTATTTTTATCACTTCTTAATGTTAAACTTTAGTCTAATTTTATTTATTTTTGTTGATTTAGGTTTCTCTGTTGTTATTTAAATTTTATTTCAAATTTCAAGAAAAATGAAGATCTAAATTTTAGAAGTCTATTGTCTAAGGATTCTTAGATTTAAGTGAAAATTTATTCAAATGTAAGAGTTGATTGCCAGTGCTATTTGAGAATAAAGATCAAGTTAAATTTTTGAATATGCTAATTGATAGGAATGGACTTGGATTTATTATAAATTCAAAAGGAATCAACATGCCAAGTAGGCCTTTATTTGGATTGAAGGATGAAGCACGTGATTGGTGATTTGACTTCACTAAAACTTTTACCTGGACGGTGGGTTG
Organism: Carya cathayensis; assembly: GCA_011037825.1. NCBI lineage: Eukaryota > Viridiplantae > Streptophyta > Magnoliopsida > Fagales > Juglandaceae > Carya > Carya cathayensis. Next base: position 249,254 of record QGSO01000217.1, on the reverse strand, counting down.
CTGGGAAAAAAAAGAGTATGCAGTGACAAAACTAATCTTACACACAATACGGATGAAAAAGAAAAGAAGGGGTAGCCTTCTTTAGTTTGACTTGGTCAATTGGTGAAATACGCAGCAATGGTTTTATTGGAGACACAAAACACGGAGTTTGATTTCTTTGACAATTTGACGTGGGATAGAGATGCAAGGGTGGATTTTATGCATGGGACACGGAGCAGCAACAGCAAGACGTAACGTGTGATTAGATTTCTTTCGATTTTCATTTGGACACACAGACGTCATTGGGAGTGAGACCTTTCGTTTGAAGACACTGTTGCGACTGAGAGGTTGAGACTGTGAGGAGCATTTTTCAGTGTTCATTTTCCTTTTATTATTCTTAGAAAAATTATGGTGAATTCGTTTATGTTGAATTTAATTTTTAGCATGAACTAAATTTTCTTTATTCTAGGAAAACGATATAATCTAGTTACGAACTATGCTTGATTTTCTATGCTAATTTAAAGTAATTCTTTCTTGTTTGTCTGATTTATTCTGAGCTTATTGCTTCTAGTTAACTGACAATTAATTAGATGATTTTAATCTTGTAATTTGTTATCGAAAGAGGGAATTATAGTATAGATCTTGAATATTTCGGCATAAGTAAATATAGAGATCGAAAGATTTGTATGAACCTATGTTGTATTAAAATCATTGGTCTTATTGCTTTCTTGCTTTATAAATTTGCATACTCTTGTGCAAAATGATGAACAAGAATACTTTCCAATTGACTATCGAAAGAGGCTTTTGGATGAATTAGAGATTTAAATTCAATTAGTTAGATGAGTAAAGCATAGTGAGGGATTAGGTGAAATCGATTTCCTAGAAATTTTCTTTCCCATTGATTTGATCTTCAAACAATATCTTTCTTTTCGTTTGAGTATTTTATTTGAATTAATTTTATTTTAAATTGCAATTACAAAAATCTTAGTAACTTTTCTAAATAAAGTCGAGATTAGTATAATTTCGATATTTATCAAAAGTAAGTTATTAATTCTTGAGGACGATACTCTTCTCATCACTTTACTATAAAACTACAATACTGTGCACTTACAGTTTTGAAGCAGAATCTTCATCAATGCTTTCTGTAATTCTAAAAGCTAAATAATTTTCGAATTGCATATATGAAGGATTACTATGGAGGGTGCGGAATGGGAAAAGTATGTTGTAATCATGAAATGTGATGATCTCCTCTCATAATCATAGCATGTATTTCATCAGTGTTGAGAGTTCATACTTCCAATAAATTGTAATGGAGTTATTGGAGGAGTTCATACCTCCAATAATATGAAATGGAGTTTTAGGGCACCTACAAAAGAGAAGAAAAGTTTCCTTCTATGGAGAGAATTGCTTTCTACCCCCTTGTTTGTGTTTTTTGTTTGTGCCCTAAGCCCTAGGAGAGAAGAGAGAAGGAGCCAGTAGGACAAAAATAGAATTCAATGGGCCAGTCCTATTTTTAAGTGGAGTGAGAGTAAGAGCCTCCAAATGTGTCTATTAAAATGGCCCATCCCATTATGGGTCTAATGACTAATGACAATGCTAGTCCATTATCTACAAATATATACAACAATCTTCCACTTGGACAATATTACATTTAATCGCAACATAAACATCAACAAGCATCCCAAAACCCAAAGCCTTGTTCAAAATGTGCATTCAAGTACAAGCTAGTGAACGATACACCAACAGGGCATATGACACATAACTAATAATTGCAATCACGTAACTGAGGCCAATGAGATGTAAGTGCAGTATGGAAATAATCAAAAGAGTGGCAAACATTAGTTTCCACAAGAAACCTTAGAGACAAATTTGAATGTCTTTAAAGTAATAGGTCTTATCCAAAATGCAGTTGCAGCACCTAGTCTAGTGACTATATCGACATGATATATGATACCAAACTTATACTTACAAACACCTGAGTCAGGCATAGACTTAAATAGATTGTCTCTTGTAGGTAATACACCTTGGCTATATTGCGCGTGACTCAGGCACGAGACTAATCAATATGTTTCAATACATAAAGTATGCCCAGTCCAAAATGAACGTAATTCAGGCATGAGACCAAATATAATGTCTTATTACATAAACAATTGCCTTGTGTAAAATGAGTGTGACCCAGGGACGAGACTAATTAATATGTCTCAATACATAAAGTATGCCCTGTCCAAAATGCACGTGACTCAGGCATACATTGACATTACTTTATTTAAAACAGAACATGAGCATAAACAATATAGTCAAACAGTCAATGATCACAGAACTCCCACTAACTAAATACAATAAAAAACTCTAATAATCCCAATTGAGTCATATGCTCCTGAAACAGTTTTGGAGTTAAACCTTTAGTTTGTGGGTCAGCTAACATATGCTCTGTAGAAATATGCTCAACAAAAATACAAGACTTGGTTATTTTCTCTCTAGCAAACAAATACTTAATATCAATATACTTGGAGCGATAAGAGCTCCTAGTGTTTCGAGAGAAAGCAATTGATACAAAATTGTCTCAAAATGGTGTTCACAACACTTAGCCCTAAGATAAAGTTCCATAACTATATAGCCTGACATGTAGCCTCATAACAAGCTACATATTCTACTTCCATTGTAGATGAAGACGAAGCTGTAAGTGGATCTCCTATCATCTGAACAACCTGCAAAATTGGTATCAGAATATTCAACTACATCAAAAATGTTAGATTGCCGATATGTAAGCACTAGATCTTTAGTGCCTTGCAAATATCTAAGTACTTTCTTTGCAGCTTTCCAGTGAGCCAAACCAGGATCACTCAAGTATCTTCTAAGTACACCAACAACATAAGCAATATCAGGTCGTGTACATACTAGAGTATACATCAAACTATCCACAACTGATGAATATAGAATCGTTTGCATTTGAGTCCTCTCATTATCATCCTGAGGGCATTGAGATTTAGAAAATTTATCACCTTTTACAATATGTGCTTTCCTAAGAGAATAAGAATGTATATTAAACCTACTTAGAACTCGATCAATGTAGATTTTTTGAGACAACCCAAGAACACCTCTAGTTTTCTCACAAAAAATCTGGATGCCCAAAACATAAAAGACCTCACCAAGATCTTTCATATCAAAATGAGATGACAACATACGTTTTGTCTCAAACAAAAGTTCAATGTCATTTGCGGCGAGTAGTATATCATCAACATAAAAGAACAAGAAAGATATACTTACTCCCATTGACTCTTAAATATATGCATTGATCAACAAGATTCTCCTTAAAACCGCAAGAGGTAACAGTCTCATCAAACTTCAGATACTACTGTCTTAATGCCTACTTAAGCCCATAAATGGACTTGTTAAGCTTACACACTATGTATTCCTTTACTTCCACTTGGAGACCATCTGGTTTCACTATGTAAACATCGTCAAATAGATGTCCATTAAGGAAAGTTGTCTTGACACCCATTCGATACAACTCGAAATCAAAATAAGCTACCAATGCCATAATAATGCAAAAAGAATCCTTGCTAGAAACAGGCGAGAAAGTGTCTTTATAATCAATGCATTCTCTTTGGTTAAACCCCTTAGCAACAAGCCTAGCTTTGTACCTTTCTACCTGATCTTCAGAATTATACTTGGTCTTAAAAACCCATTTGCAACCAATTGGCCTATAGCCATATGATAGTTTAACTAAGTCCCATACACCGTTTCGACACATCGATGCCATCTCATCATGTATAGCATCCATCCAATATGAAGATTGAGGACTATCAATGACTTCCTCAAAAGAGGTTGGATCAAGAGACATACCAGTATTAAACTCATGCTCCTGCAAATAGATAATATAATTATCAGAAATTGCTAGTCTACGACTTCTCTATGATCTCCTCAAAACAATATCATTAGTTCCCACATCAACATCAGTTATAGTGTCAACAACCTGGTCTTGGACAACAGTACCAGTTCCCTCTATCAATGGTGGTGCAGCCACTAATGAGGGAGTAACCTAAAAACAATACGCTCTTCTCTAAATACAACTTTACATGGCACAAAACTCTCACTGTCACTAACATCCTCAAAGAATATGGCACGATTAGATTCAATAACTCTAGTAACATTAGAAGGGCAATAGAATCTAGAGCCTTCCTGATCTCACACAATAGTCAACAAAGTAACTAGTAATGGTTTTAGGATCAAGTTTTTTTTGCTGAGGATTATAAGGCCTTATTTCTGCTTTACAGCCCTAAAGACATAAATGATGCAAACTAAGTCTCTTACCTAACCATAACTTATAAGAGGTTTTAGGAACTGACTTACTTGGTACTGGATTCAAAACATATGCAGCAGTTTTCAAAGCCTCACCATACAAAAATTCAAGCAAAGTCGAATGACTAAGCATACAGTGCACTTTATCCATAAGAGTATGATTTCTTCTTTTTGCAATATCATTTTGTTCAGGAATTCTAGGCACTGTGTACTGAGCCTCGATATACCACATGCCTCGAGAAATCTAGTAAAAGGTCCAGGATTTATACCAGTTTCCTCGTATCTCCCATAAAACTCGCCTCATATATCCAATCTTATCGCTTTAATTTTTTTTATTTTTCTGGAGTTTCATAGCAGCCTTGAAAGCCTTAAAAGCTTCCAATGAGTCTGATTTTTCTTGAACGAGCTCAATACAACCATGTCGAGAATAATTGTCAATAAGGGTACTAAATTATCTATAATTTTCCAAAGCGGCAAGTGAAATGAGACCACAAATATCAGTATGGATTAAATCTAAAATATCCTAACTTCTGCTAATTTTTTACTTTCTAGTTTTCGTTGAAAGTTTTCCTTTGATACAAGCAACATAAGTTTCAAAATCAGAAAAGTCCAAGTCAACTAGAATGCCATCTTTAATCAACCTCTCTATTCTTTCTCTAGAAATATGACCCAACCTTTTGTGCCACAACATGGAAGAGTTTTTATTTGATCTAGTATGTTTAGAACTAACTATAGCATTCACAACAATGGCACTAAAAGAAGCAAGATCTAAAGCAGGAAGCAAGTCAATTTTATACAAACCATCATATAAAGTAGCAATCTAAACCACAATAGAGTCACAAAAGATTGTAGCATTTCCATTTTCAAAATGAAAAACATATCCACATTTGTTCAAAACAAAAATAGAGATAAGATTTCTCTTGATGGAAGGTATAAAAGCAGTATCAGACAAGTTCAAAACATGTTTAGAAGTCAAAATAAGTTGACTATACCAATGTGTTCTACTTTAACATTCACCCCATTGCCCATATTTATTATTAACTCTGTATCAACTGGTCTTCTATGGTTTCTTAATTTTTGCAAAGAATTTGTAGTATGAATAGTTGCACCAGTAGTCAGAAGGCATATTGACTAGATTAGACTCAAAACACACTAGTAGCGAACGTGTACCTTTTTTGTTTAACCAAGTCTTAAGTTTCCTACAATCAACCCTTCTGTGCCCAAAAAAATGACAGAAGTTGCACTAAAACCTTCCTTCTTAGGGCCATTTGGAACACTCACACTAACTTGCTGAGGAGGCTTCCCAAATTTCTTCATATTTAGGGAGTTGCTACTATTACCCTTGAAGAACTTCTTCTTCCTTTTATCAATAATTACCATGAAAGCAGCATGAGATTTGGCCTTTTTAATCATTTCCTCTTCTTGAGTTACAATAGTAGTCATTTCACTCAATCTCCATTCATCTTTCTAAGCATTATAAGTGATTTGGAGTGCATCAAATTGAGGTGGCAAAGATTTAAGCACTTGTCGTACAAGAAACCTATCTGCTAGCTCAACTTTTATTCCTTTAAGCTTGTTAAAAAAATGAGTAAGTTTCATGATGTGCTCTTGGACTCCACTAACCCCATCATAGGTTGTGGTAGTAAGAAGTTTCATCATAGTTCCATTTTCTGCCTTATAAAAATTAATAAATTTCTTTCCAGTAGCATCCTGATATTCTTTAGCACTATCTGATAATCTATGCTCTAACTGATAGACTTGTCAAAAGTATATTTCATAATTATAAGACAAGTCCTATTAGAATGCACCCACTACTCGTAAAGAGTCTTTTCACCTGTAGAACTCTCACTAGTGGGCTCATTAGGTGCATCTACCCTCAAAGCCAAATCCAAATTCATGATAGTCAAATTAATAGTGAGGGACTCATACCAATCCTCATAATTGGCTCTCGTTAGACTCTTGATGGCAGACAAAGAGAGAGATAGAGCCCCATTGCCATAAGTTGAGGAGAATATAACAAAATTTATTATGCATGTGGAACAAGAAACATGCACCCATAAATGTCTCCATTTGGCAATCTTATATCCACGCTAGAGTCTTATTCAAAATAGACTCTTATGCACTATGCTAGAGCTCAAGATACATAAAAGGCTCTTACACATAAGAAAGTAAAATAATTAAATACAATGACTTAAAATGACCCGCTACCAAGAGGATATGACTAGGCCACCAAGTGCCAAGCACTTAACTATTATCTTTATTGTCCTAAACATCTTATCAAATAATGGTTTGCAAATGGGCCAAATCCACTATTCGTATAGATTTAGTATAATATCATTAAGCGGAAGCATGATTAATATAACAACTCTGATAATTTATTATGACTATTCCCATGAGAGGTGGGTACCTAGCCATTCCAAACCATCGATATTACAACAAAATGACATGATCCACATGAACAAAATGTTTATTTATATCAAAAGGGATTATTCATTTCTTTTCTCCATTAACAAAAAAAACAATATATATATATATATATGGAGCAATATGACAAAATTCATAAACACATAAAAGGAGAAATTTTGCGATACAAGATTGTATAAAAACAGCCCGTCATTAATATTAATTAAGACCATAAACTTTGGTCAATGCTCAAAGTTTAGTCAATTACCCAATCAAGTAATAAACAGTTAAATGTGTATAAATTCTTAAAAGTAAAAAAAAAAAAAAAACCAAAAGTTTGATTAGAAACAACGAAAGTACATGCAGGTGATATAATATTATACAAGGCTAAAACCCAAAATTCAATTTGAAGACCAAGAAACCAACAGGTGGTCTTACGCATATGGAACAAGAAAACATGGCTGTCAGAATTCTCACCCATAGACTTTTCACAAAGGCTATGTGAAATGGAATAAGGACAAAATAGAATGAAGACAAAATGGACTATGTGTAAATAAAAAAGAAACGCCTCAAGTGAAAAGGCAAAAGGACAAAAACCTATTGGGTTTCAAGAAAGGGATTTACGAAATGCCACGAAGAAAAACTCCTTCCAAATGCCGACAAATATCAAGAGGAAAATGGAAGCTTGTCGATGATGTAGACAAGCATGGACTGAAAATTCACTCCTCTATCCTCCAAATAGCAAATCACAAACCACAACAACGAAAAAAGAGAAGGAAAGAACACAACCATGAAAATAAGAAGGTATACTCTAATGCCAATTGTTGGAATCATGAAATGTGATTATCTCCTCTCATAATCATAGCTTTTATTCCATCAATGTTGAGAGTTCATACCTCAAATAACTTGTGATGGATTTTCTATAGAGCTTTAGAGTTCCTTCAAAAGAAAAGAAAAGTTTCCTTTTATGAAGAGAACTGCTCTCTACCCTCTTGTTTGTGTTTTTTGTTCGTGCACTAAGCCCTAGGAGAGATGAGAGGAAAAGCTAGCAAAACAAAAACAGAAACTCAATGAGCCAGTCCTATTTTTAAGTAGGGTGAGAGTAGGAGCATCCATATGTGTCTATTAAAATGGTCCATCCCATTATAAGTCTAATGACTAATGATAATGCTAGTCCATTATTTACAAATATATACAATAGAGTATTCATATACAGAAAGATAGGTGGCTACCTAAGCAACCAACCTTCTCAATCCAATCTCTAAGAATAAGATGCAAATACAACAATAGAAAAACTAGTTAATCATACTACCAAGGAATGGAATTAGAACCTAGTAAGGGAAGTTTTTCATGGAGATGAAGCAAATATTATATTGTATATTCCAGTAAGCCCACTACAAACTCTATGTGGAAATCCTGTTTTAATATTTTATCAATAAGATTTAGGACATGCTTGGATAATAAGATAAGATGAGAATGTCGAGTATAGTTGTGAAATGATTTGAGTTAAAATTTTTTATTGGATTTTGGGAAATGAAAGAAAAAACGTTGAATAAAAATATTATAAAGTTAAAATATTGTTTGAATATAATTTTTTAAAATTATTTTAGTTTTAAAATTTTAAAAAATTTTAATGATTAGATGAAAAAGTTTAAGATTTGAAATTAAAAAGAATTTTATGCTTGATTGATGCTTGGAAGGAAATAATGAAAAGTTTGGAAATGATCGAGATAAGATTATGAGTGCCCAAAGTACATAGCCTTATTAATCTTTCTAATCAAGAGTTTTACAATATTCATATAATCATATTGTCTAATATGTTGAAGGAATGAGCAAACCATTGAACATGTTCGTAAATATTTTGCAAAAAATTGAAGACAGATGACACATATTTGCTGATGGTGAATGCTCAATTTATGGCTTCCAACATAAAAATGTTCTTGCAAGTTTATAAGGAGTCAATATAAATATCTAATGATTGACATGAACATTACACAATTAAGAGAAGCTACTCAAAGATGTCACCCTCATAAACCACAATATTGTGTAAAACAAATTGGGATATTGTTTTAGACAATTATGTTTGAAGAGGGTCACACTTTTGTTTCTAAAAAAACTTCAAGACAGGCTTTTTGGGCATCCAAAACTACTAAAACTTTGAGGGCTTATATGGCTGTCATGCTCGATCCACACAGTTAGGTCATCATATGGTGGAACTGGAGGGAGATGCAAAACAAGCGGTTGTTGCCATTCAACCCAGCAAAGAGGATTTGAGTAGCTATGGCCACCTTAAAAATGATATCGAGGTTCTCCTAAAGTTATTACAGCTTTGAAACATATCTCATGTCTGAAGACATGCAAATGAAGTGGCTCATGACTTAGCAAAAGATGATTTAACTTTTGATAGAGTACTTCTTATGAAGGATGAGTCAGCTAATTATGTATATCTAATCTTATGTAATTGTTGACTGTTCTCTTTGAGTATTAATGACATTTCTCTTTTATTTAAAATTTAAAAATATAGAAAACAAACCTTGTTGGTAACTTTAAAAAAGAAAATGAAAAAAGACCCAAAACCCTAATTACCCCATTTATAAACCCATCAGACAATGGAAATTAGAAAACAAAAATGTACCTGTTCTTTTCTTTCACATTATTGTCCAATTTGAATTTTAAAGGCTTAAAAAAACAAGAAACAAAGCATCTCCACAACGGTAAAAGGAAAAACCCCAACCATAAAATATTCACCTTTAAATAACCGACTCATACTACTCCTGATAGATAGATAGATATTCACGAAGATCAATTAAAGAGGAGATTGATATCCTCCTTATAGAACCTTATAGAGAATTCAAGAGAGTGTACATGCATTTGTTACACAACTGGGAAGTGAGTGAAGCAAGAGGAAGAAGACTAGGGCATGGAGCGTACGGGTAAGAAGGTGATGTGTAGAAGTGATAAAGTGAAGTGTTAGAAACCAGGGGGTATATGGAGGCTTAACCGAAGACTTAAGGGAATTGGAACATCATGGGCCGTAAGAGAGGAAATGGATCGTGGGCCTCAACGCAGCTAGGCCATCTATGAGTTGTTTTCCTGATTGGAATTATCTGATGTAATAACAAAGCCCATAGACTTTAAAAGGGCATTTTAGTCTTTTCAATTTCAGTAGTCTTTAGCATCTGTCTTTCTGACAGAAGCGGTTATGAAAAACATTCTAGCATTTTCTAATTTTCTGCAATCGGAGGAGCCTCCCTCGAAGAAGGTGTTTGTAGTTTCCTTTGGTTTTACAGAATTAATACCATTTTCATCAAATTCCTCATTTCTCTTCTTAGTTACAGTTAATCAATCCCTATCTACCCTATTACAGCATTACGTTTATTTTTCAACAACAAGAATAGATCAAAGGATTTGTTGAGCCACTCAAGCAGTGTCTAATGTCCATCAGGATTTCAAGATCAATTGTATGTGGCAATCAATTTAAGCCACACAAAAAGTGCCCAATTACGCAAGTCTATCTCTACATACACGATCTTTATTTATATTTTCATTTCTATTTTCTTAGTTTTTCTTTGTTTGTTGTGCTTATCAGACATCAACAATACTAATCATATGTTTTAATCTTTCGAGAGACATGACCAGGGCTAATAAATCACTTGTTCTTAGAGAAAAAATCATTATCTTATTTTGAATCTTTTGACACCAAAATATATACATTATCCTACTATTCAAGAGTGGTATTGCACTGAAGAGTTTGGATTAGTTGAATAGTACCTTCAAGAACCCTACACATGATAATTGCACAATGCAAGTAGGTAGGGCGAGGTAAAAAGAGGAACAAGAGTGAAAACATGCATGGTGCTTAAAGAGCACTAATTTTGTTTTCCAGCCTTTTAAAAAGCACTAATTGTGTTTGTATGTGATCTAATTAGGGGATTATCAGATAATTTTGTATATATTTTTCGTAAATTTGCTGATACCTCTTTAGTTAATGCTCAATTAGGTTTAGGTCCTCGTGTGTTTTATAAGAAATAACACCATAAACTTACACCCATTGTGGTTTAGGTCCTTCAATGAGAATATTTCCATCCCATAATGGAAAAATGATATGTCCAGTAACCACTTGCCAAATGTGTACTGAGTGGTTGTTATAGATGGCATGCCCCTTGTAATTACTAAAAAGCCATCTCCCTTTTGAATCCCTAAATCCCAAAATCCCCAATTCGAATTCCCTCGACCCTCTCATTCTTGACAGAGGTGTTTGGTTGTCATGTTCGTATGCTTATCATATCGATTTAGCTTTTATCGTGGTTTGGCATGCTCATCGAACATGGTTAACTTTGAGTGTAGCAGATAATATCATGTGGTGCCCATGCATATGTTTTGTTGTAAGTTTTTGGAGCCGAGTTTTGGTTTTCCATGCTTCATGTTTGCAATCGTTTGATATATGTCTCATTTTTCCATTGTTGAGATCAAAAGTTGGTTATGTTTAAATTGGCGAATACTTCGGATGTAATTATAAGTTGATTGTTGTTTAGTTGAAAATTATTCTTCTGGATGCTCTACTAATGTTTGACAAGAATCTCAATATCAATTGTGTATGTGGCAACCAGTTCAAGAATCCAGTTAATTTAACCTAGACCACAAAAAGTACCCAACACAAGTAAGTCAGTCTATATGCGTCCTTTATTTTCATTAACTTTTTTGTTGTTAGTGTTTTATTTATCATGTTTTCCAGACATCCAAGTGGTGCTAATCATATGCTTGTATCTTCTGAGAGATACAACATTATCTAACTTTGAGTCTTTTTACAGCATCAAAATATTTTATGATTTTATTTCAAAATTGTATTGCACTGAAAGTTTTGGATTAGTGGAACAGTACCTTTCAAAACCCCATACATGATAATTGTGCCATGCAAGTAAGTCTTTCTTTATATCCTACACTTTCTTTCACCTTTTTTTTTCAATTAATACTATGTGGCGCCCTGATCTTGGAAGTCTGGAGAGTTAGCTCTTGTAACCGAAAATCATATCCTATAATATAATTATATACTCCAAATTTAAAATAAATTATAAATTTATTTATTCCAACCAAATATATATGTGCCTCCACCAGGACATCAAAGAAATATCTCAATAAAATAAATTAAAATCTCCACAAAGACTTGGAAATATCCATGACTCAAAACAGCAAAATAACGTAAAATAATAAATCTACTAAATAAGACTCTATAAAAATACTTATATCTTTTGGCACTTTAGGGGGGTCGGTGATGGGCATAGCCTATCAGGGCTAACGCCCATTTTGGCAAAGGCATCCCAGAATAAGATGTCAGCTAAACTTCCATTGTCAATCAAGATTCGCCTGGTGGTATAGTTTGCGACTAACAAAATGACTACCAAGGCGTCATCTTGGGGATATAGGATGCCTTGGCAATCTTCATCTCCGAAGGAAATAACTAGCGTGGTACCTAGTCTGGGGCACTTGGAGGGTTAGTTTGCTGAGTACGCTTCATGATACCTTGCCTGATGGGCGTGAACCTTTCTGCTAGATGCTATCACTCCCCCGCAAGTAAATACCCCTGCTATGGTGCAAATTTCCTCCAAGGAGGCTTGGTCTTGGTCGCGTGGTTGGCGGGGGGTGTCTTACCTTCATTCTCTATCTTATCTTTGTCTTTTTACACTCCCGCTCTGCCTGGACTCATGCTCCCAACCTTCTTCTCTTCTTGGGTTTACGTGGTCGCCTCACATTTGTTCGAGTTCCTCGTTCTCCGCCAATTCGGCCAGTCTCTTCTTCATGGTGGAGCAAACTTCTATCTAATAGGTATCCGATTGGTGGTATTACAATAGTTCTGGCCCCTTGTAGGTGGGCGTTTATTTTTCCTTGTAGTTCCCGACTTTTCTTGTACACTCAAGTTGTTGTAGATAAGGAGAGGACCTTGGTCTAGCTAGGTGGAGTGTCTTTCACGCCCCCTGGTCTGGTGACTGGATTGGCCAGCCTTCCTGTCTTTCGAACAATTTGAATTTTGGCTTCTGACTTCACCTCTTGCTTCCTGGGCTCCAAGAGGGCCTCCAATATGTCCTTCGCATTAACATAATTGTTAGCCCTGTTCATGAATTCCCTCAAAGTTGAGGGGATTTTCTAGGCCAACTCGGTCATAAATGGACTCTGGATCCATAAGCCTCACAGTAGAGCCGCTATTGAGATCTTTTTCATCCTAATCATCTGTGGTCAGTTTTTCCTTGTTAAATCGGGTCAAATACATTTTCAAGCTCTCACCGTCTCTTTGGTTAACAGTGAGAAGGTAAGTTGCGGGTCATCTGCGTCTCCTTCTTGCCATGAATTGCGTTAAGAATTGTTTGACCAATTCTTCAAAGTTGTTGATAGACCTTGGCTGTAGAGTTCCAAACTAGCCACGTGCTATTCCTTTCAAGGTCAACGGGAAAGCTCGACAAGCGAACTCTCCTGGGAAGCCGGATAGTCATGTGCGCTTTAAAAATCTCCAAGTGATCTACATGATATCTGGATCCATCGTACATATCGATCTGTGGGACTTTGAACTTGGGTGGAAGTGGCACCCCCATTACCTCATGGTTGTAGGGAAGATCTGTCTGGCTCAACAACTGCTCTATAGAGGAAGATCCTCCAATTTTTCTTGCCATCTCCTCATATTTATCCACTAGGCTACACAGTTCATCGTGTAGTCTCTTCTTTTTTGGCTCCTCAGTGTTGACTCCACTTGCACCTTGCGCATCTCCTTCTATCTGATCATTGTTGACTAGTGATGTAGCAGCGTTCTTCTACTATAATTCTTCATTCTCCTTCTATAGCTACTTCACCAGAGCTGTCGCCTTTTTTTAACTTTTCTTTAACATCCACTAGCCTCACTTACATCTTCATCATATTCATCTCTTGATCTCAGGTTGCCTGTGATCGCGTGGTATTTGGCATGTGAAAGTTACGTTGAAGTCTGTAAAGATCCCACAAATGGCTTCACTATTAAGGATGTGTTTCATACCACCAACAATACGGATAACCTGCAATGAAATGAGAGGGCGGCACATGGTGCTCAATGGAACTTCGATGCGTAAGTTAGAGAGAAGTGATCTCAATTTAAGTTTATGAATAAATGTAAAAAATGTGGTGCCTTCATGTGTTATTTATACGAGGGTGATGATGGTATAACAACTTATCTCTAAAATTTGTCTTGAAGACTCTCCATATAAAGTGGAGTGATCATCTCCCTAATCAGTCGGAGGTGATATCTAATCTCATTATCTATAACGCATATCAACGAGACCAATTCTTGGGCTTGTAGTTCAGCCCTTGGCACCTCAGACTTAGGCCCTTTAGTCTATAGACTTATTCATCTGAGTCCCTAAATATCCCTTCCACCCCTAAATTTATATAATTTAATCAATAAAAATCATAATATAACAGTATTACAGATGGGTATGGACATCACCCATGTTCTCAGCATAACATAAAAGCCACATGCATGGATGTTTCACTTCACTTACTCTTAAAGCAGATAAAGGTTCTACAAAGTAAGTACTTAGAAGCACATTTTGTGCAATTGTGGTAATCAAAATATGCATCCAAAAAATTGTCATTGCAAGCAGCATATAGCAATCATATCAAACAATAGAGATATACACTACGACAACCTGATGAAGGATTATTAATCGACTCTACAATTGGTCCTACCTTTAATTTCTACTCAGCTTCAGCCAGTTCGCATGTGCAGTTTTTGTAAGCTTTCCTTGTGCATCCAACTTCACAATCAACAACTACATAAACAGTTCTTTAATACTAAATGGAAATGCAAAGCACAGGGAAGGAGAAGGACGAGAGGCAGTTGAACTCCTAAAAGCCATAACCATCAAGAGAGTTAACAAGATTGTTGTTTTAAGGCTCCTATTTATTTCTTATCTAGTGGTATATGTGGTTTCATAAAGACCTCTTCACTTAACAGTCTAATTTCAACAATCTAATCTGAACCATAAATGTATTTTTGTGGCCTATTTGATGGCATACTAAGAACCAATCCTCCATGAAGCCTTTGTAACACTCCCTTCCCTAGGGTTAGGGATGTCATGTGCTTATGTACATGTAGCCAGGCAAGAGAATTCATGATTTATAAATCCAACTAAATGAATAATTAAAGTCTGAAACTGAATCAAACTGCTCCATCTAAGCCTGACCCTCTTGCTTGTACTGATTATCCTCACCTGGGTGGTTAAAAACATGAAATAAAACTAAAATGAGACAAAAATCCAACACACTTAACCATGTGTATAAGGTTGTGCATTGGCCCATATTCTGTGGCCGCAAAGAGAGCCTCTGATAGTATTTTGGCATACTATGTTGGACCACACTTAAGTTCGTGGCTTGCACATCCACCTTGAAAGTGTATTAGCACCATGCATCTGAATGACCATTTGATTAAGCTAATATTATCTTATCTTGCATTTGAACTTAATATAACTTACGCGTTTTATGCACATGAGATGCATGACATAATACGTACATAATTATAATTTCTAAATCTAAACATAATACAGAATGACATGATCGTGTGCTATGTTGGATGATATGTTTGCATAATCATGACATTCGAGATACATAAACATTGGCTTTCAAAAAATGGCTTTAATAATAATTTATCTAAGTTGACATGTGATGGTCCTAATTCGAAATCAAATTACTTACCTCGTCGTGCTGCTTCCTAAATCTCACTTCGTAACTCGTCACCTATACTTGTTATTAAATGTCACTAAATCTATCAATGAAACGTGTCCTAATATCTCACTTAATTAAATACATACTAGGGAATTTAATCTAACAAAATATTTAGTTATATATTAAAATTAATAACTAATAATATCATATAATTATTTAAACAATAATATCATATTATCTATCTCAAGTTAAAATTCACATTTCACTTAATATTCACTTACCTAACTCAAAACACAATTTTAATTAAAGACCAAGCCCAGCCCAACGACAAAGGCCCATGTAAATCACAGGCTGATCAATCAAACCCAACCTAAATACAAGGCCCACGTATAAACCAAAATTCAATATAAGAAAAGAAACGTACTCAATTTCAAAAGAAACGTACTCTATTTGGCAATTAACTAAGGGCATCATTGTAATTACAGTAGAAAAACCTACCCTTCACTAATTTGAAAATTTGTTTCTTTTAAAACAACAGAGGCATTTTCTTGAGGGAACGAAGGCTGAGCGACAGATCCTTATATAATTTGTCCGAGGCAAGAACCATGGCGGCGCTACTTGGCTTCCCACATGCGGGGTGGAGGATCTCTGCAGAGAGAGAGAGAGAGAGAGAGAGAAGTTGTTTTGTGCGGTTAACAGAGGTAACGGTGGAGTTAAGGGATGAGCAAGGAGATCTCGGCGTGGGCGTACCGCAGAAGCGCGAGACTGACGGAGAGTGAACCGGCAGCGCTTTCTGTGACTTTCTCGATGGTTTCCGGCGAGGTGGTGGTCGAACGAGCTTCGACTACAAGGCTCCCTAACGAGAACTGCCGTGCGTTTGCGGTTGGCAACGTTACAGTGATTTGTTGTGGCGTGCTTGGAGGCTTGCGATTTTTTTTGCTGTGTAGCTTGCTGGACATGGAGGATGGGAGTTAGCAGACGTGCAACGGAGGGACCATATTTATATAGATATACGTGTGTGCAAGCTTGCGGTATGGGGTTTGGCATGGTGGCGCGAGTGCCATGTTTACTGGTGGTTGGAGCTGGAACGTGGAGGAGCTTTCCGACGTGGGAGAGAAATCCTCGAGCTTCTCGGGTGGTGCCGGTCGTGCGTGTATGGGTCTGTTGTGTTTGTATATTTCGTATATGTATATTGTGCGTACATATGTGTGTACTCATGGCGAAAGGAAATTCTGTGCACGGGTTTTTACATGGTTGGGATCTTATTGGGCCGTGAACTATTTTATATTGTCCAATAAATTGTAATTAGGCTTTTTGAAATGGTCCATTAAATTTAATTTAGATCCATTAAAATTATTTATATCCAGATTTTAAAAGTATTGGGCCGGGTTCTTATAGCGTTGAAGTTCACTGCTACATTAGGTACTTTGGTAGAAGAAGTAAAATGTCTTTTGTAGTGACCCTCAGTGAAAGCCTTGCATACCACTGTCAAAACTTTTGAGTTTTGAGGATATTGTCAAATTGTGTGGTATTAATTGCCCAATTTTTTATTCTCTGCACCAATATCTGTCACATAATATTTAATGTCTCATAAAATGAATGTTAAGGAAAATTCATAAATCTAGCAATGATTTTCGTTTCTAAAAATTAAATTTTATTTTTCAATTTCCCTTTGGCATGTCTTTTGTAGTCGGGGTGGGCAGCGGGGTCCCACAACCCGCTGCACTACCCCGGCCCATGCGGGGTGGGGGTTCCGTATCGTATGGATAGGGGACGGTGGCCCTCGTCCGCACAAAAGAATGCAGAGCGGAGTAGGGGGACGGAGGGGGCTAAGTCCCACTCCGCATATAATATATATTTATATATATAATTATATATATTAAAATCCCTTAATAATTATATATATATATATTCATTTAGTGAGTTAAGTCTCCCTCGCCACCCCCCCCATCCCCATTCTTCTCGAACACACAACACTCTCTCTCTGTCTTTGCTCTCTCAGACTCCTCTCTAGTCTCTCCATCTCTCTGAGACAATCTTAGTCTTGCTCTCGTTCTCTCCTCTCTCTCTTGCTACTTTGCACGACGCACGAATTACAAACTAGTTCCAGTATCCTCTCTCGCCGTCTCAAAGGTAAGACTCCTTAACTAAGTTTCTCTATTTTTTTTTTTTTTTTTGAGTTTTGATTGGAGATTGAAGGGAGGATGGGTTGAATTAGAGATGGAGGATGGAAATTTGTGAATTTGTGTGCTATGGATTCTTAGATTGTGATTTGCATATGTATTGTATAATGTATTTGTGAATTTGTTTGAATTTTTTTTTTTTGGGTAGTTTTTAGGTTTTTGGATTTGAAACAATCCTAAATCAATTTAGGGTTTCCAATCCTAAATTAATTTACGGATTGGAACCTGATAAAGGGTTAGAATTGCATATTAAGTTGTTTAAATGAGTGATTTATTTTATCAAATAGGGATTGAACACTTAATTATGTATCAAATTCTAATATTGAATGTCAAATTAATTGATGTCAATATTTTATACACATAAAGTTCTATATTTGCCTTTGAAAGAAATACATTTTTTTATGCAATGCAGAAAATAAAGAGAAGCAACCACTCACGGCTAAAACAAAACTCAACAAACACACATGCAGGAAATAGCACTCGGACGTACAGCAGCTCTCATCACACATGCATCAGAAAGTGGATAGCAGCTTAGTAGCACATGCATGAAAGCACTGAACATGCAGAAAGTGGAATCACTCACGGAAGCTGAACACATGCATCAACTCAGCACACAACAACGAGAACATGTAGAAATCAAAAGAAAATGGCAGCTGGAACTCACACGCACATGCAGAAAAAAAGAAGAAACAGCAGCAGAAAAACACATGCAGAAAATAAAGTGTAAAGCAGCCCACGACAGAAAGCTTACCTCAATGCAGAAGCTGGAACTTACGGCAGGACAGCACATGAAGCAGAAAACTCTCGGCACACATGCAGAATTCTCAACCAGCACATGCAGAAAACAACTTACAACTCACGGATGGGAAGCTCACTCACACATGCAGAAAATAAAAAGCCACTCACGGATGTTGACAGCACATGCAGAAAATTAAAACTCAAACATGCAGAACGTGGTGCACAGCATCATTCACGGATGGAAAAAGAAAGCAGCAGCTCATCACACGCACATGCAGAAAAAGAACACAGCAGCAAACCACTCACACCCACGGCAGGACAGCACATGAAGCAGAAAATGCAGGAACAAACGTGGACAGCAGCTTAGCAGCACATGCATGAAAGCACTCATGCAGAAAAAAACATAGACAACAACTCTCATCATACATGCAGAAACGTTGGTCAACACATGCAGATTTCTCAACCAGCACATGCAGCTCACGGATGGAGTTTCTTTTTTCGTTTATAAAAGGGGACTTGGACGGGAGGAGTTGCAGAAGGGAGGAGGAGAGTTAGTTTTAGTTTTTCTTTCCTGTATCATTTCTTTTCAGTCGGCTTGGTTATTTTTTTACTTCACTTGTTTTTCTTTTCTTTGGGGTACGGCAGCTTTGATTTTTTTCTCATGTTAATTTTCTGCTATTTTTTTTTGTTCTTGTTATTTTAGAGCGTGGCGACTTCGTTTTAATTTTCATAGTTTATTTATTTCTTTAATATAGTTTGTCTTATTTCTTTGAGTTGATATTTTATAGACTTTTTATTTTTTTTTTCATTCTAAAGTTTATTTATATTTTCTTAGTTTTTGATATGGCTTCACTTAGATTTATTTTTGTTACTAAAAATATCATGTGTAACTAATTTCTAAAGCTTGGGTTGTGCAATGAGATTTAATTTATTTTAGATTCTAGTTTGATGCAATATTTTGTTGTTTCATGTTGATTTCACTAAATTACTAGTCGGATTCATATGGAAAATAGATTGCGGCTCTTGCTCTTATTTTGTTGTTGACGTAAGGCACAACAAAAGCTTGAAATTATCAAGGCTTCTTTCGATTGATTATAAATATAAATTTGGCTAGTAAATTAGAGAATTTCTTGAGAAAATATTGCAAAAACTTGAGCTTATTTTTTATCTTCCGAATATTAATTCATTGACTGGATTGTTAATCGAGAAATTATCTAGAATCCAAAATAAAAAGAATCTCAAACCCAACTCAAGTGTTTGTTAATTTGCCTTTTTTTATTAGAAACTCTAATTTCAATTTCGATTATTTTTTGCATAGCATTTTAATTTTATTTTCATCTCACATACTCGATTCATTTGTTCCTCACAAATCCCTTATACGCTTTGATAACCCATTGTCCCTGTGGAATACGATCCTAGACTTATCCTTGATACAACTTGACACTTCTATACTTGGAAGTACATTCGAAACCGAGTCAAGTTTTTGGCGCCGTTGCCGGGGACAACTAGTGTTTATCAGAGCATTTTTTTTTTCTGAGAGGACGTTTATGGAGCTGTGAACCTCTTCACAACCTGGGTGATATCTTTACCTCTCATTTTACTTGTTTACTTTTATCTTGTTTTGTGCTGAAGTTGCATGTCTGGTTGGGCTAGAGATAGCACATATAGACTTGCTAGAACTGAATCATCGACCTCATCATCGAGTGCATCATCTGTTTCTCTTAATTCAGCATTTGAATCATTAGTTGACACTCATAGTAACATGGCTGAAGAAGAAGGACACAATGATGGGGAAATGGCAAATCCCAACAAAGCACTTAGAGAATATTTGCATCCTATCAGGACCACCACTCCATCATGCACCTCAAGGGATGGATTCTGAAAATCCCTACTTGCACCTCAAGGAGTTTGAGGAAGTATGCTCCACATTTTTGGATCAAAATTGCACTGAGGAGATTGTAAGATTAAAGTTGTTTCCTTTTTCTCTTAAGGACAAAGAAAAAACATGGCTGAATGCATTGAGGCCAAGATCCATTGGAACATGGAAAGAAATGCAAGCCGAATTTCTGAAAAAGTTTTTTCCAATGCATCGCACCAATGCTTTAAAGAGACAAATCATGAATTTTTCTCAAAAGGAAAATGAAACTTTTTATCAAAGTTGGGAAAGATTCAAAGATCTCTTAAATGCTTGTCCACACCATGGTTACGAGAATTGGCGCATTATTAGTTTTTTTTATGAAGCTTTGGTACCTAAGATGCGACAATTTGTTGAAACCATGTGTAATGGAGAATTCTTTAATAAGGAACCGGAAGAAGCATTTGCATATTTTGATTACTTGGCTGAAAATGCTCAATCATGGGACACTTCTTGTGTCTATGATAGAGCTGAACCATTGAGGACTATAAGTGGGGGAGGTAAATATGTTTTAAATGAGGAGGATGATTTGAAAGCTAAATTTGCCTTATTGTCAAAAAAATTGGAGGCGATTGAGTTGAAGAAAGTGCATGAAATTCAGGGCATTCCAAAACAAGGAAAATGTAACATTTGTGAGGATAGTAGCCATGTAACATCTGAATGTCCTACTATTCCAGCTTTTAAAGAAGTTTTGTGTGATGCTTCTCATCCTGTTAACATGATTTCTAAGCCTTTTCCTGCACCATATTCTAACACTTATAATACAGGTTGGAGAGATCATCCTAATTTCAGCTGGAGAAATGATCATCCCACAAATTCAGCACATCCGGGAGTTGGTGCACCTCAATATTCAGTTCATACCCAGCAAAATGCATTAATTCCAGCCCCTAGACGACCCATGGATGACCCATTTCAACAAATGGCTCTACTCTTCAGCAGTTCATGCAAAGTCAAACCACCATAAATAACCAAACTTCTCAAGCCATCAATGACATACGGAATAATTTGACCAAGCTGAACACAACCTTGAGTGCACAAGAGAAAGGAAAATTCCCGTCTCAACCCCAACCAAATCCTCAAATCTAAATTGCTGCCATAGAGTCTTCATCTTCTTCAGAAGCAAATGTCAGGACTTGCAAGGCCGTAATAACTCTCCGTAGTGGCAAAGAAGTTGAAACATTGGGTAATGAAGCTGGCAAGAAAGGTGAAAGTTCCATTTCTAATGCACAAGGTAAAAATTCTAATGTTGATGTTTCTTTGGAACCAAAGGTAACTCCTCCAGCACCCTTTCCTCACAGATTGGTTCCTTTACATAAAGATAAACATCATGCTGAGATTTTAGACATTTTTAGACAAGTGCGCATTAACATTCCTCTTCTTTATGCTATTGAGCAAATCCCCACATATGCCAAATTTTTGAAAGATTTGTGTACGGTTAAAAGAAGGCTTAATGTGCAAAAGAAAGCATTCCTCATGGAACAAGTCAGTGCCATTATTCAATCCAATACTCCTCCTAAGTATAAAGATACAGGCTCTCCAACAATAGCTTGTGTTATAGGAAGCTTCAAAATAGGCCAAGCACTACTAGACTTAGGTTCTAGTGTCAATTTGCTTCCTTATAACACCTACGAGCAACTTGGTTTAGGAGAGTTGAAACCAACTTCTATCATCTTGCAATTGGCTGACCGTTCAATTAAAAAGCCTAGGGGAGTAGTTGAGGATGTTTTGGTTCAAGTTGATAAATTTTACTAGCCTGTGGATTTTGTGGTGCTTGATATGAACTTGTCAAATCCATCTACTTTCCAAGCTCCTATAATTATTGGTAGACCATTTCTTGCTACATCCAATGCATTAATTAATTGTAGAAGTGGAATTTTAAAATTAAGTTTTGGAAACATGACATTGGAGCTGAATATCTTTAATACTTGCAGGCAACCTCAGGATTTAGAAGAAGTCAAGGAAGTTAATTTGCTGGAAAATATCCTTGATGAGGACTTTCACTTGAATCTTCCTTCTATTGATTTACATTTGTCATTAGAAAGTGTGCTAAGTGATGTCAATATACTTGATGATACTTCTAATGTTTCTTTCGCAGGAACCGGGCATGGGGTGCCTTGGCAACCAATGTTTGAAGAGTCACCACCTTGGGCAGAACCCATAAAACCATCTTCAGATGACAGACACCATCTCATTGGAGCACTCAGGACATTCGAAAATTCAAATCTAAGGTTGAATAATTTTTTTTATGATGACCTTTACTTGTTTAAATATTGTTCTGACCAAATGTTTCGAAGATGTATAGCCAACAAACACATCCAAAGTAAGATTTTTGATCCTGGTAAGTTAAGGTCTCGATGGAGTGGCCTTATGTGGTACAAACTGTTTTTCCCCATGGTGCTATAGAGATAATGAATCCTCTCAATGGTAACATTTTTAAGGTTAATGGTCAAAGGCTCAAGCCTTTTATTTCTAACTTTGCACATGAGGAATCTACTCTACTTTTGCTTGATCCTAATTGATGGTTCTTGTTTTATCAAGTTCTTTTCATTGTTTTCTTTTGTTCTTCAGTTTCTATTTTTATTTTGGTTGCGTTCCTTTCAAAGCTGTCCAGGTACTTCCTTTTCCTCTTTCCTTCAGTTTTTTTCCTTGAATTTTCGATTCTTCTTTTAGTTGTTTTGCCCCTTAACTGCTCTTTTTGTGTAAATTCCTTCATTTCTCTTGCATCATTGAGGACAATACTACAATCTAGTTGAGGGGTGGAAGAGAATTTATTCCTCTGTTTGCATACCTTAGACATATTTTGGTCCACCTTGGGGAGTACTAGTAATGAGTTAAAAGCAGATTAAATTCCCCATTCTTGAATTTTACATGCTGGAAAGTGTTTAAAAATAAAAAAATAAAAAGATTTGTTGAGGTCATGGAACATGTGGAATGTAGTGCAAATATGAGTATATGTCAAAAGAGGGACTTATCCATTTTATTTAGTTGTTAAACCAAGGGAAAGATGTTAAGAGTTTTGCTTAAACACACACAACACATACCCGGAAGGCCTAGAAAGACTACATTGAGTCATTGTTGGTTGATTTACACTTCAATTGTTTGAGACTCTAATGAACCATATCCTAATGGCTTAGGAAGAAATCTGAATTAAATGAGAAAAGGGACAAGCCAGGGATAAAAAAAAACAAAAACAAAAAAAACAAAAAAAAACCAAAAACAAAAAAAAACCAAAAACAAAAATTACATTTGTGTACTGGAAAAGGCTGTCTATTACCGGGGTCCTTACAAAAAGAAGTAGGTGCCTTTCGAAGTGTAATAGCGTGAAAGCCGCCACTACAATGGTTTTGAATTAGAGTAAGACCATGTGGTTTTCTCAGATTAGTTGTTGTGATTGAAATTATTAATGCCTCTTGGTAGTCAATCTTGGAATTCTAACCCCATTTCCATGCACTTAAAAGAAAGCAAGCTTTGTTACATGTAATTCCCTTGGTTGATTAACTAAATTGTGTATAAATCTCTCAGTTGATACAAAATTCAGATTAATCTATCTCCAGTGTTCTTAAACTCAACAAATCTATTTCATGGCATGTGATTCTCAGAGTTTCTCAAGTTGGTAATTTAACCTTTGCATGAATTCATTCGCTTTATTTCCTAGAGTCTAGCAAAAAGCTAGTTGTGTGATGACCCGCTTTTATGTGTATTTTCACTGAAGGGATATTTTAATTTAATTAAATATTTTATAGTGCTTTTATTTTAAATTATCGAGTTTTAAATGGATTTTATTGGCTGTTGGATTTAAATTGTGATTTAATTTATTTTGGCTTGTTTTTGGTTTTAAAAATTTAAATAATTGGTTTTTACTAGTTATTTATTTTATTTTAGCTTATTGATGTGTTTAAAATATTTTATTGGTGTTTATTTATTTATTTGATGTAGTGTTAATTTATTTTAATCGTTTTATGTTTTTACCGTTTTCGGCTGATCAGTTTTTGGACTTCCGACGTGAGGACTGGACCTCATTAATTTCCTTCATCTTTTCTTTTCCTCTTCTTTTTCTTTTTTCCTTTTTTCTTTTTTCTTTTTCCTTTTTTTCCCTCTCCCGTTCGGCTCTCTCTCTCTCTCCCCGCGTCCCTCTCTTTCTCTCTCTCTCCTCACCCACGCCGGAAAGCCTTCCCGCCCAGGCCCGCCGTTCGCCGGCGTCGTGCCCGACGCCACCCCTGCCGGTCGACTCCCCTCCGGCCGGTGATCATCCCCTCCGACTCCCAGCCCCAACCGGCCGGCCGTTTGGCCGGAAAAAGCCCAACAAGCCGCACGGCTTGAGGCCCGATCCGCCGCCGTCGCTCCACCTCCGGCCACCACCTCTTCACCACTTCTTCCCCTACTCCTTGCCGACCTAACCCACCCATCCCCGGCCTCAAACGGTCACCGGAGCGGCTCCCACGAGCTCAACTCCGATTTGCCCTTTTTCCGCCCCTACCGGCGTTTTCGCCGCCACCCACGGCCAAAACTCACTTCCACTAGCTTCATAAACATCTCTAGACCATTCCCTATCAATTTGGTGTCTTGGTTTGTCCCCGGTCAAAAGTGGGTATTTTGCGACCCACGGGAACAGTGCATTTGCACTGTTACGTTGCTTTCGCATCGCCGTTCGCTTCGCGCCGAACCTTCTAAAAATCCTATATAGCGCTGTAAGTATTTTCCAAACGCTACTTTTAGATTTAAATGTATTTTACTCTTTCAATAAATTATTTGGTTGGTTCGCTGATTCCGGACTGAGTCCGAGGAGTTCGGGGGTCGGATGGATGGAGGACGGAGTTGCTTGATTTGTTGTGCTATGGTTGAATTTATTTGTCGAGCATTGAAATTGGCATTTACATGATGCATGCACTTGTATTTTATTTTATTGGAAAAATCATGTTTTATTGGCGTAAATGATTTTTGGGAGTGTGCGTATCACGAGCCCAAGCCGGGATGGGTTATTATCTCGGTGGAGCTCCTCTGGTCACTCGGGAGTGGATAATACTGAGTGACATCCCCTGGGTTGTCGCCGGGCGACGACCGGATCGCACGATACGGTAACGCTGTCGTGTCGACTCCGTGGTCCTTTTAGTGGCGGGGACTAGAGGATGGCCTGGCCAGGTACGCGCGAGTTGGAGGCGCGAGTCTGGGCATCGCTCGTGTAGGTGTCACACGCGTAGACGTTACCTGCGGTGTGGCACAGAGCCAGAGTGTGCGGATGATCCCTAGGGGAGATCATGGTGCATGCATAATTGGTTGGTTTTCATGGTTTTCGGATATGGGCCATTTTCTGGGAAAATGGCGATGGTCTTGTGATCCATTTTCGGGGAAAATGGTGGTTTGGGCCATTATCTGGGATAATGGCGAGGCTTGGTTTTTAAGGTTATGTTTTTAAGCCAAATGGGTTTTTGGCGTGCGTGGAAAATATGATTTATGAGTTTTGGAGCATTGACATTCATTCATACTTGTTGTTTGAGTTTAATATGCTTTTATCTAGTGGTGTTTGGATTTTACTTACCTGCGGCACCATTTTTGGTACCGTAGATTTTGATGCAGTGTTCGAGGAGGAGGAGGAGGCTGAGCCCGAGGATACGGCTCCGCCGGAGTTCTGATTTGAAGTTATGCTTTGTACTTAGTTTTAAAACAATATTTATATCATGTAATATTTTATTCTGTACCTTTGAACCGCTTTGTAATTTTATTTAAGAAAAAATTCTGGTACTTAGTATTTGACTTTGCTATCCGCGGCGTATCTTCTTGTGCACATTTGTCGCTTGCACACACTTGGCACTCATCGTTAGGGTGGTGACCCGTGATGTCACCATCTGGGCGCCTCGAATTCCCCGTATCCGTACGTGGGGATTTTGGGGGCGCCACAAGTTGGGGGTGTGATAAAGGGTTAGATTTGCATATTAAGTTGTTTAAATGAGTGATTTATTTTATCAAATAGGGATTGAACACTTAATTATGTATCAAATTCTAATATTGAATGTCAAATTAATTGATGTCAATATTTTATACACATAAAGTTCTATATTTGCCTTTGAAAGAAATACATTTTTTTATGCAATGCAGAAAATAAAGAGAAGCAACCACTCACGGCTGAAACAAAACTCAACAAACACACATGCAGGAAATAGCACTCAGACGTGCAGCAGCTCTCATCACACATGCATCAGAAAGTGGACAGTAGCTTAGCAGCACATGCATGAAAGCACTGAACATGCAGAAAGTGGAATCACTCACGGAAGCTAAACACATGCATCAACTCAGCACACAACAACGAGAACATGCAGAAATCAAAAGAAAATGGCAGCTGGAACTCACACGCACATGCAGAAAAAAAGAAGAAACAGCAGCAGAAAAACACATGCAGAAAATAAAGTGTAAAGCAGCCCACGGCAGAAAGCTTACCTCAATGCAGAAGCTGGAACTCACGGCAGGATAGCACATGCAGAATTCTCAACCAGCACATGCAGAAAACAACTTACAACTCACGGATGGGAAGCTCACTCACACATGCAGAAAATAAAAAGCCACTCACGGAAGTTGACAGCACATGCAGAAAATTAAAACTCAAACATGCAGAACGTGGTGCACAGCATCATTCACGGATGGAAAAAGAAAGCAGCAGCTCATCACACGCACATGCAGAAAAAGAACACAGCAGCAAACCACTCACACCCACGGCAGGACAGCACATGAAGCAGAAAATGCAGGAACAAACGTGGACAGCAGCTTAGCAGCACATGCATGAAAGCACTCATGCAGAAAAAAACATAGACAACAACTCTCATCATACATGCAGAAACGTTGGTCAACACATGCAGATTTCTCAACCAGCACATGCAGCTCACGGATGGAGTTTCTTTTTTCGTTTATAAAAGGGGACTTGGACGAGAGGAGTTGCAGAAGGGAGGAGGAGAGTTAGTTTTAGTTTTTCTTTCCTGTATCATTTCTTTTCAGTCGGCTTGGTTATTTTTTTACTTCACTTGTTTTTCTTTTCTTTGGGGTACGGCAGCTTTGATTTTTTTCTCATGTTAATTTTCTGCTATTTTTTTTGTTCTTGTTAGTTTAGAGAGTGGCGACTTCGTTTTAATTTTCATAGTTTATTTATTTCTTTAATATAGTTTGTCTTATTTCTTTGAGTTGATATTTTATAGACTTTTTATTTTTTTTTTCATTCTAAAGTTTATTTATATTTTCTTAGTTTTTGATATGGCTTCACTTAGATTTATTTTTGTTACTAAAAATATCATGTGTAACTAATTTCTAAAGCTTGGGTTGTGGAATGATATTTAATTTATTTTAGATTCTAGTTTGATGCAATATTTTGTTATTTCATGTTGATTTCACTAAATTACTAGTCGGATTCAGATGGAAAATAGATTGCGGCGCTTGCTCTTGTTTTGTTGTTGACGTAAGGCACAACAAAAGCTTGAAATTATCAAGACTTCTTTCAATTGATTATAAATATAAATTTGGCTAGTAAATTAGAGAATTTCTTGAGAAAATATTGCAAAAACTTGAGCTTAGTTTTTATCTTCCGAATATCAATTCCTTGACTGGATTGTTAATTGAGAAATTATCTAGAATCCAAAATAAAAAGAATCTCAAACCCAACCCAAGTGTTTGTTAATTTGCCTTTTTTTATTAGAAACTCTAATTTCAATTTCGATTATTTTTTCCATAGCATTTTAATTTTATTTTCATCTCACATACTCGATTCATTTGTTCCTCACAAATCCCTTATACGCTTTGATAACCCATTGTCCCTGTGGAATACGATCCTGGACTTATCCTTGATACAACTTGACACTTCTATACTTGGAAGCACATTCGAAACCGAGTCAGAACCCTAAATTAATTTTCGTATTGGAAATCCTAAATTGATTTAGGGGTTTCAATCATTGAAATCTTAAATTGGTTTAGGATTGGAAACCCTAAATTGATTTAGGGTTTCAATGATTTGAAACCCTTAAATAAATTGAACTTTTCAGTTCAACCTTGTACTATTTTACTTCAATTTCGCAAAAACAGAGCATTATAAAGGACAAGTCATAAACTGCATCTTAAAAACGACAAAGAATTAAAAAGAATGGAGCAAACTCTGAGATCAATTAAAGGAAGGAGCATGTAGGTAATGCCGTGAGGGAAATCTGAGAGAGAGAGAGAAGACAAGAAGATGGCCTAGAGGTTGGGACGCCGAGACTGTGAGACAGCTGAGCGGCAAGGTGTCATGGCCGCATGGGTTAGCTTGGTAAGGCCCTTAGGGTTTTTTCTAAAATTAGAAAATGGGAGAAGACTGAAGACAACAAGAGGAAGAATGAAAAAATGTAGTTTGAGGTAGTGAGGTCACTAAGGTATGCGGCACAAGACTTGGGTCTTCACTAGGTTTTTTTTTTTTGGTTTTTAGATAGAATGGTAGAAGTGTAATTTTAATTTTCTTAACGGGTTGACCCGTTAGTGACCTATTAAGAAATTGTGTGTTAACGGGTCAACTGGTTTTGATCTAAACTCGATAAGGCTAAACCTAAACCCTCTTTTATCGTGTTGTGTTTGTATTGGATTAATGAATTGTGTCACATATTGCCACCCCTATAAGAAGACAGAAATAACGAGGAAGTACAACCATCGATCTAGAACATATTGCATCAAGCACATAGGACTAAATCCCAAAGCAAACCTTGAAAATGATATTGAGAAACCCATAAGGAAGATAAAAAGTGAAGGAGATGACCTACAAAGGAGAAATTTCTGTCGTACCTCGCATAGTCAGTAAAGGTATTCCTCACTTCCCACAATAGAAAATCAGGAAAGAACAGAATCGAAAAAGAATGGAAGGAAATGATCAATAACAAGAACTTAAGAAAGATCAAGAATTGAAGAAAGAAGCCACAACACTTCTCTTATTACTCAGAGATTTTCAAGGAATTTCTAACCTACAAAACATGATCAAACTTCTAGAATTCAAGACAAGAACGACGACATTACACTAGACTTCACATACTACATTACGCCCTCTATCAAACACATCATTTTCCTTAACCACAAAACGCACCATTTACACTTCCCTATCGTTAATTCTGTTACAACCCAAAAAATGCATAACACTACTTATCTCAACTCATTGTTTTACCTCCCTTACTTATACAAACTCATCAACACTCCTACATCAAACTTCACAGCAACCCTGTAACTACATAGCCAGACTTCACCTTACAATCCTCTTCCCTTAAAGGTCCTTGACCTCAAAGGCCCTGTCACGTCCCCCTCCATTCAAAGGACCTTACTCACAAGGTGTGGGTAAAGATCCCTTAACTTCCCCAACAATTCCCATGAGCTGTCTTCAAGAGGTGATCCTACCCACTTGACTAAAACTTCTATAGCAACTTGGTTCCCAACTTTTTTCCTCCTTCTTTGCAAGATAGACTCAAGTTCAGGTTGAATTTGACCTCAGGAATCCACAGGAGTTAAAGTAGACAGTGGTATGATTTTCTGACTCAATTTCTTCTTCAAACAAGATACATGAAAAACTAGGTGTATCTTTGAAGAAGGAGATAGATTCAATTTATAAGCTCTAGATCCAATTCTTTCAATCACTTGAAAAGGACCATAAAATCTTGGATCAATTTTTAAGTTGTGGCACATGGCCATTGACTTTTGCCTATAGGGCTAAAACCTTAAAAAGAGTATCACCAACTTCAAAGCTTCTATCAATCCTTCTCCTATTTACTTAAAACTTCATTCTTTGCTGCTCTGCAATCAAATTCTGCCTTAACAGCTGCATCAACTGCTTCCTTGATCTAAACTGCTGGTCTGCTATTACATTAGCAATGGTACATGGAATGTAGGCTAACAACTTAGGAGGTAAATACCCATAAAGGGCCTCAAAGGGTGAAACCTTTAATGTAGAATGGTAAGTGGTGTTATAACACCACTCAGTCATAGGCTGACAAGTACTCCGCTCCTTAGGTCTATCTTTGCCAAAGCATCTCAAGTAACCTTTCAGATATTTGTTTAACATTTCAATTTGCCCATCAGATTATGAGTGATAGGCAGAGCTGAAGTTAAGTGAAATCACTTGCAGTTGGAAATTCTCCTTCCAAAATGAGCTTGTAAATATAGGATTCCAATCCGAGACAATGGATTTGGGTATCCCATGCAACTTGAAAACACAAAAAAAAAAAAAAATGTTTGATCTAATGGACTTGTTGTAAAATGATGAGCAAGAGGAAAGAAATGGGCAAATTTAGTGAACCTGGCAATCACTGTGAAAATAATAGAAATTCCCTTTGATTGAGGCAGTTCCTCAATAAAGTTAATGGATATGTCAAACCATTGAGAGTTAGGAACTAGTAAAGGTTGCAAAAGACCAGTTGGAAGTAAGATTTTATGTTTATTGGTTTGATAAACATCACACTTTCAAACCAACCTCCTGATGTCTTTCCTCATGCCTTCCCAAAAAACATCTAGCTTAGCTCTTTGAACAGTCTTGTGATACCCCACATGATCAGCCTGCGGGCTTTAGTGGATATGGTGAAATATCTTTGTTTTAAAAGGTAACTCAGGAACCACCACTATCTTTCATTTCCTCAAAAGAAGTCCCTACTGAATGTTGTGATGCTTAAGCCCCTCTAAACCTTTTTGGAGCTTAGAACAAATATCACTGATGAAAGGCGAGAGTTGGTAAGATTGTTTCAATTTTTCAGTCCATATAGGAGTTGGAAAAGTAATCAAAGCTACAGTTGCCATCTCCTCTTCAAACTTTCTTGAAAGTGCATTTACAACCTTATTGTCCTTACTACACTTATAATCAATAGAGAAATCATAACTAATCAACTTTTATAACCATTTCTGTTGAGTTTCAGTCCTCACTCTCAACTCCAACAAATACTTCAATGGTTGCTAATCTGTTTTAACTTTAAAAGCTTACTCCAACAGATAAGGCCTCCATTTATGAACAACTAAAACAAGAGCCAAAAGCTTCTTCTTATACTTGGAGAACAAAAGAGGTTTGCCTTTTAAGGCCTTGCCCTAAAAAGCAATAGGCTGGCCCTCCTGCCTGAGCACAACTTCTAGGCCCAAACCAAAAGCCTCACATTCAATTGTGAAACTTTTGGTCAAATCTGGTAACGTCAAGACATGAGTCTTAGTCACTACCTTCTTCAATCTTAGAAAAGCTATTGTTGTTTCATCACTCCACACAAATGAATTCTTCCTCAACAATGCTGTCAATGGACCTGCTATACCACTATAATGTTTTATAAACTTTCTATAATAACCCGTTAGGCCCAAGAAGCCTCTTAAAGCTGTTAAGAAGTTGGAACTGGCCACTCCAACATGGATGCAATTTTGGACTGATCAGTCCTCACACCCGAACCTGATATCACATGGCCTAAGTAATTGATCTCCTCAAGTCCAAACTTGCACATGGACATTTTAGCATACAAATTGTGGCGCCCCCAAAATCCCCACGTACGGAAAACGGGGAATTCGAGGCGCCCGGATGGTGACATCACGGGTCACCACCCTATCGAAGAGTGCCAAGTGTGTGCAAGCGACAAATGTGCACAAGAAGATACGCAGCGGATAGCAAAGTCAAATACTAAGTACCAGAATTTTTCTTAAATAAAATACAAACGGTTCAAAGGTACAGAATAAAATATTACATGATATAAATATTGTTTTAAAACTAAGTACAAAGCATAACTTCAAATCAGAACTCCGGAGGAGCCGTATCCTCGGGCTCAGCCTCCTCCTCCTCCTCGAACGCTGCATCAAAATCTACGGTACCAAAAATGGTGCCGCAGGTAAGTAAAATCCAAACACCACTAGATAAAAGCATATTAAACTCAAACAATATGCATGAATAAATGCCAATGCATAACACTCGCGTACCATATTTTTCCACGCACGCCAAAAACCCATTTGGCTTAAAAACATAACCTTAAAAACCAAGCCTCGCCATTATCCCAGATAATGGCCCAAACCACCATTTTCCCAGAAAATGGATCACAAGACCATCGCCATTTTCCCAGAAAATGGCCCATATCCGAAAACCATGAAAACCAACCAATTATGCATGCACCATGATCTCCCCTAGGGATCATCCGCACACTCTGGCTCTGTGCTCACACCGCAGGTAACGTCTACGCGTGTGACACCTACACGAGTGATGCCCAGACTCGCGCCTCCAACTCGCGCGTACCTGGCCAGGCCATCCTCTAGTCCCCGCCACTAAAAGGACCACGGAGTCGACACGACAGCGTTACCGTATCGTGCGATCCGGTCGTCGCCTGGCGACAACCCAGGGGATGTCACTCAGTATTATCCACTCCCGAGTGACCAGAGGAGCTCCACCGAGATAATAACCCATCCCGGCTTGGGCTCGTGATACGCACACTCCCAAAAACCATTTACGCCAAAAACATGATTTTATCCAATAAAATAAAATACAAGTGCATGCATCATGTAAATGCCAATTTCAATGCTCGACAAATAAATTCAACCATAGCACAACAAATCAAGCAACTCCGTCCTCCATCCATCCGACCCCCGAACTCCTCGGACTCAGTCCGGAATCAGCGAACCAACCAAATAAATTATTGAAAGAGTAAAATACGTTTAAATCTAAAAGTAGCGTTTGGAAAATACTTACAGCGCTATATAGGATTTTTAGAAGCTTCGGCGCGAAGCGAACGGCGATGCGAAAGCAACGTAACAGTGCAAATGCACTGTTCCCGTGGGTCGCAAAATACCCACTTTTGACCGGGGACAAACCAAGACACCAAATTGATAGGGAATGGTCTAGAGATGATTATGAAGCTAGTGGGAGTGAGTTTTGGCCGTGGGTGGCGGCGAAAACGCCGGTAGGGGCGGAAAAAGGGCAAATCGGAGTTGAGCTCGTGGGAGCCGCTCCGGTGACCGTTTGAGGCCGGGGATGGGTGGGTTAGGTCGGTAAGGAGTAGGGGAAGAAGTGGTGAAGAGGTGGTGGCCGGAGGTGGAGCGACGGCGGCGGATCGGGCTTAAAGCCGTGCGGCTTGTTGGGCGTTTTCCGGCCAAACGGCCGGCCGGTTGGGGCTGGGAGTTGGAGGGGATGATCACCGGCCGGAGGGGAGTCGACCGGTGGGTGTGGCGTCAGGCACGACGCCGGCGAACGGCGGGGCTGGGCTGGAGGCCGGCGGACGCGTGGGTGAGGAGAGAGAGAGAAAGAGAGGAACGCGGGGGGAGGCCGAGGGAGAGGGAAAAAAAGGAAAAAGAAAAAAGAAAAAAGGGAAAAAAGAAAAAGAAGAGGAAAAGAAAAGAAAAAAGAAAAAGATGAAGGAAATTAATGAGGTCCAGTCCTCACGTCGGAAGTCCAAAGACTGATCAGCCGAAAACGGTAAAAACATAAAACGATTAAAATAAATTAACACTACATCAAATAAATAAATAAACACCAATAAAATATTTTAAACACATCAATAAGCTAAAATAAAATAAATAACTAGTAAAAACCAATTATTTAAATTTTTAAAACCAAAAACAAGCCAAAATAAATTAAATCACAATTTAAATTCAACAGCCAATAAAATCTATTTAAAACTCGATAATTTAAAATAAAAGCACTATAAAATATTTAATTAAATTAAAATATTCCTTCAGTGAAAATACACATAAAAGCGGGTCATCACATCCTCCCCCCCTTAAAACAAATTTCGTCCTCGAAATTTACAGGACCGAACACCAACTTGAAACAAGCCATAAAATTCCACATAAAACCAACTGCAACCAAGATAAAAAAACGTACCGTCATCACTCGAACAAGTAGGGGTACTGCTCCCTCATGTCCACTACTCGCTCCCAGGAGAAATCTTGAGCTAACGGATCTCCCCAGGCCACCTTAACCAGATATATCGTTTTAGACCTTAACTGTTGCTCCTTCCAATCCATGATCTGCGATGGAACAACCTCATAAGTAAGGTCCGGTTGCAACTGAATATTCTCTGGGTCGACAAAACGTGGCTCTTGTTGTCCAAAACTCTTCTTTAAAGACGATACATGGAAGACATTGTGTATATCCCCAAAATATTCTGGCAAAGCAACTCTGTAAGCGACGGACCCTACCTTCTCCAAAATCTGAAAAGGTCCAACATATCTCGGATCCAGCTTCCTCTTCTTTCCAAAACGCTTAACTCCTTTCATGGGAGAGACCTTAAGATAAACCCAATCGCCTTGTTCGAAAGACAATTCTCTCCTCCTGGTATCCGCGTAACTCTTTTGACGACTTTGCGCTGCAGCCATGTTATCTCTTATAATCTGAATCTGATTTTGCATATCCTGTATTATCTCGGGTCCAATTATTTTCTTCTCCCCGACTTCATCCCAACATAAGGGTGATCTGCATTTTCTACCATACAGAGCTTCATAAGGAGCCATTTGGATGGATGCATGGAAGCTGTTATTATACGCGAATTCTATGAGTGGCACGTGATTCTCCCAACTTCCTTGAAAATCTAAAGCACACGCTCGCAACATATCTTCCAGAGTTTGAATCGTGCGCTCTGACTGGCCGTCTGTCTGGGGGTGATAAGCAGTACTAAACTTTAATTTAGTACCTAAAGCCGCCTGCAAACTCTTCCAAAAATGGGAGGTGAACCTTGGATCTCTGTCCGACACTATGCTCTTGGGTATCCCATGTAGTCTCACTATTTCCTTTACATACAAGCGGGTCAATTTTCCCAGAGAATCCGTATTATTGACCGGTAAGAAATGAGCACACTTAGTCAGTCGATCAACAATTACCCAAACTGAGTTCTTTCCACTGGGAGTCCTCGGTAAGCCTACTACAAAATCCATAGAGACGTCATCCCATTTCCATTCAGGAACAGGTAGAGGCTGGAGCAAACCTGCTGGTCTTTGATGCTCGGCCTTGACTTGACGGCAAGTGCCACATCTCTCAATATACAAGGCAATATCCCTCTTCATTCCTTCCCACCAATAATTTTTCCTTAAGTCCCGATACATTTTGGTGCTACCCGGATGAACGGAATAGGGAGCTGCGTGAGCCTCCGTCATAATTCGCTCCTTAAATTCCGAGTCCTTAGGAATTACTCTACGATCTCGGAATCGAAGAATCCCATCTTTATCCAAACTGTAGTGCAACGGCCCTCTAGATTTTCTGACCCTTTTTCTAATGTCCAACAGCTTCGGATCTTTTCTCTGAAGAGTCTTCAATTCTTCAAAATCAATTACCCGAATATCAAGAATTGAAGATATCACTTCCTCTTGCTGCGAACTTCCAATAAGGAGCCTTCTCAACCCGCAAAGTAAAGAATCCACTCCAGAAGATTCAGCTTCATCCTCTAAGTGTGACTTCCGGCTCAAGGCATCTGCAACTACATTTGCTTTTCCTGGGTGGTATTTAATCTCGCACTGATAGTCGCTTATTAGCTCTAACCATCTCCTTTGCCTCATGTTGAGATTCTTCTGAGAAAATAAATGCTTCAGACTCTTGTGATCGGTGTAGATCTCGCAAACTGCTCCATATAAAAAGTGTCGCCAAATCTTAAGGGCAAACACTATTGCGGCCAATTCCAAATCATGTGTCGGGTAATTCTTCTCGTGGTCTTTCAGTTGACGAGACGCATAAGCCACGACCCGTCCTCCTTGCATGAGAACACACCCCAAACCAAATTTAGATGCATCACTAAAAACAACAAACGGCTCAAGCGGTTTTGGAAGTGCTAAAACTGGCGCAGTTGTCAATCTGTTCTTCAATTCTTGGAAACTCCTCTCGCACTTGTCTGACCAAACAAACTCTGCATTCTTTCTAGTCAAAGCGGTGAGAGGACCGGATAATCGGGAAAATCCCTCCACGAATCTTCTATAGTATCCAGCAAGTCCCAAGAAACTTCGGATCTCGCGCACAGTCGATGGACGCTGCCATGATAAAATAGCTTCCACCTTACTGGGATCAACTGCCACACCGTCCTGGGAAATTACGTGTCCGAGAAATCTGACTTCTTCCAGCCAAAATTCACATTTGCTAAGCTTCGCGTACAACTGGTGCTCTCGTAACTTCCCAAGCACTAAGCGAAGGTGATAAGCATGCTCGTCAACATTCTGGGAATAAACTAAAATATCATCAATAAAAACCACTACGAAAGAATCCAGATAAGGTCGAAAAACCCGGTTCATCAGATCCATGAAAGCTGCAGGAGCGTTAGCCAACCCAAAAGGCATCACTTTGAACTCGTAATGCCCATATCTTGATCTAAAAGCAGTCTTGGGGACATCTCTATCTCTTATTCGCAGCTGATAATATCCCGATCTCAAGTCAATCTTCGAGAAGATAGCCGCTCCTTGAAGCTGATCAAATAAGTCGTCAATTCTTGGAAGAGGGTACTTATTCTTTATTGTCACTTTATTAAGCTCTCGATAATCAATACACATTCTAAGAGTGCCATCTTTCTTTTTAACAAATAAAACTGGTGCACCCCATGGCGAAGTACTTGGCTGGATAAACCCCTTGTCGACCAACTCTTGCAACTGGGCTTTCAACTCTTTCAACTCGGCTGGTGCCATACGGTAAGGGGCTTTATGCACAGGAGCCGCCCCGGGTTCTAGATCGATAGCGAACTCCAACTCGCGGACTGGAGGTAACCCCGGCAAATCATCTACGAACACATCGGGAAATTCTCCTACCACTGGAAAATCTGCCAAGGACTGGTTCCCAATGGGCGTAGACGCCACTTGAACCAAAAAGGCATCCGCCCCACAAGCAATATCTTTCTTCGCTTGAATTGCCGATATAACCATCGGCTTCTCTTTTAATTTACTTCCCATAAACTCTAAACAATCACCATCTGGGAGTTGAAAACTGATTACCCGACTTCTGCAATTTATACTTGCACAATACCGATATAACCAATCCATGCCGAGAATAATATCAAATCCCAACAACTTGAACACCACCAAGTCGGCATCAAGGGTCCTACCACCAAAATCCAAGGGACAACCCAACGCAACTTTAGAACAACAAACCATCTCACCATTTGGAAGACTCACCACCAACGATCCTGGTAGGGGTCCCGTAACCAAATTACATATCCGAGCGAACG
The DNA here is from genome assembly GCA_011037825.1 of Carya cathayensis. Taxonomy (NCBI): domain Eukaryota; kingdom Viridiplantae; phylum Streptophyta; class Magnoliopsida; order Fagales; family Juglandaceae; genus Carya; species Carya cathayensis. Next base: position 211,929 of record QGSO01000217.1, on the reverse strand, counting down.
TAGAAGACACAAATGATTGAGATGCACCCGAATCAAACAATGTGCAAGCATAAAAGTCATACAACCGGACTCTTCCTGAACCAAACACATACACCCACAAAATCCGAAACAAACAAACATCAAACCACACCAAACATTAAATCCAAAAATTAATTAATTTAGAACCATACCTGTAATCACTCCAGCATCGTGGGTCGCTGGTGCCTCATCATCCACCTCTCCAGGGGTAAGAGCATACACTCGAGCCTGTGCTACTTGCCTCTGATTAGCTCTTCCACCACGTCGACCTCCACGGCTTCCTTGAACTGTACTAGGACACTCACGGGCAAAGTGTCCCTGCTGGCCACAATTATAGCATCGAGCTCCACCCAAAGTGCACTCACCCGTATGAGCTCTATTACACCTCATGCAAACGGGCATCCGACCTCCTATACGCACTCCTGAGGCAGCTTGTGGTCGAGTTCCAGACCGCTGAACAATTTTCTGAGGCGATCCAGAGCTACTTCCTTCTCCAGTATAACTCCGCCTTTTATGTCCCGGAGGGGAACCCATACTCAAATTATTTTCTCGCTCCACGAGGGTGGCCACATCCACTAAATCCTGAAAAGTAGATATCCGGTGGCTGACTACCAACCGGCGTATATCGGGGCGTAGACCCTCCTGGAAACGCTCAGCTTGCATCTCCTCTGTGGCGATGAGGTGGGGAGCAAATTTCCCAAGTTCTACGAAACCTTCGGGAGTACTGTTCCACGGTCATGCTCCCTTGGACCAAGTGTGAGAACTCTCTTGCTTTTTGCCGCCTTACAGAAGCGGGAAAGAAGCGGTTATTAAATTCCTTCTTGAAGCGCTGCCAAGTCACCGCGGCAAAAGACCCCAATTCTGACTCCAGCATTATTCTTTTGGTATCCCACCAATCAAAAGCAGTGCCTTGTAACAGATAGCTGGCGTAGAGAACTTGTTGCGCCTCGGTGCAACCACATACCTCAAAAGTCCTCTCCAAGTCCTTGATCCACTTTCCAGCTTGTAGTGGATCCTCGTCTCCAGTGAAGTGGGGAGTCCTATGCGCCAGAAAGCGCTCATACGTGCACCCCGCTTGCACTCCTCCACTGGACCCTCCTGGTAGCAGCCATGGCCCTCCTTGTTGCCAAGGCCCTCCTTGTTGCCAAGCCCCTCCTTGCTGCCAAGGTCCTCCTTGTTGCGGCCAAGGACCTCCAGGTTGTGGGCTAGGCACTCCTTGCTGAGGCCTAAAATTTTGCTGCATAAATTCCGTCATTTGCCGTATAGCTTGGGCAATAGAATCATCTCTCTGAGTATCATCCCGCGGCCCTTGTGTAGATTTCCTCGGTCTCACCATTTTTTTCCTGCCACCACAACCTTTGACCCCCTTTTAAGAAAACGAATAAAACCAATAACATAAAACCAAACCAAAACCAATCCACATAACAAGAAAACAAAAACCAATCAGCAGCAATAACATAACTAATTAAATAAAACAACCAAACAAGCTCAAATAAATTCAAAACAACTAAAACACGTCAAAAAGCAGTATTACTTCAAAATAAATTTTAAAACACAACTTAAAAAAAAAAACATTCTGGTACCTCTCCTATGGGACATGTGGTTTTACCCAGAGCCAAACCGCTCTGATACCACCTGTGGCGCCCCCAAAATCCCCACGTACGGAAAACGGGGAATTCGAGGCGCCCGGATGGTGACATCACGGGTCACCACCCTATCGAAGAGTGCCAAGTGTGTGCAAGCGACAAATGTGCACAAGAAGATACGCAGCGGATAGCAAAGTCAAATACTAAGTACCAGAATTTTTCTTAAATAAAATACAAACGGTTCAAAGGTACAGAATAAAATATTACATGATATAAATATTGTTTTAAAACTAAGTACAAAGCATAACTTCAAATCAGAACTCCGGCGGAGCCGTATCCTCGGGCTCAGCCTCCTCCTCCTCCTCGAACGCTGCATCAAAATCTACGGTACCAAAAATGGTGCCGCAGGTAAGTAAAACCAAACACCACTAGATAAAAGCATATTAAACTCAAACAATATGCATGAATAAATGCCAATGCATAACACTCGCGAACCATATTTTTCCACGCACGCCAAAAACCCATTTGGCTTAAAAACATAACCTTAAAAACCAAGCCTCGCCATTATCCCAGATAATGGCCCAAACCACCATTTTTCCAGAAAATGGATCACAAGACCATCGCCATTTTCCCAGAAAATGGCCCATATCCGAAAACCATGAAAACCAACCAATTATGCATGCACCATGATCTCCCCTAGGGATCATCCGCACACTCTGGCTCTGTGCACACCGCAGGTAACGTCTACGCGTGTGACACCTACACGAGTGATGCCCAGACTCGCGCCTCCAACTCGCGCGTACCTGGCCAGGCCATCCTCTAGTCCCCGCCACTAAAAGGACCACGGAGTCGACACGACAGCGTTACCGTATCGTGCGATCCGGTCGTCGCCGGCGACAACCCAGGGGATGTCACTCAGTATTATCCACTCCCGAGTGACCAGAGGAGCTCCACCGAGATAATAACCCATCCCGGCTTGGGCTCGTGATACGCACACTCCCAAAAACCATTTACGCCAAAAACATGATTTTATCCAATAAAATAAAATACAAGTGCATGCATCATGTAAATGCCAATTTCAATGCTCGACAAATAAATTCAACCATAGCACAACAAATCAAGCAACTCCGTCCTCCATCCATCCGACCCCCGAACTCCTCGGACTCAGTCCGGAATCAGCGAACCAACCAAATAAATTATTGAAAGAGTAAAATACGTTTAAATCTAAAAGTAGCGTTTGGAAAATACTTACAGCGCTATATAGGATTTTTAGAAGGTTCGGCGCGAAGCGAACGGCGATGCGAAAGCAACGTAACAGTGCAAATGCACTGTTCCCGTGGGTCGCAAAATACCCACTTTTGACCGGGGACAAACCAAGACACCAAATTGATAGGGAATGGTCTAGAGATGTTATGAAGCTAGTGGGAGTGAGTTTTGGCCGTGGGTGGCGGCGAAAACGCCGGTAGGGGCGGAAAAAGGGCAAATCGGAGTTGAGCTCGTGGGAGCCGCTCCGGTGACCGTTTGAGGCCGGGGATGGGTGGGTTAGGTCGGTAAGGAGTAGGGGAAGAAGTGGTGAAGAGGTGGTGGCCGGAGGTGGAGCGACGGCGGCGGATCGGGCTTAAAGCCGTGCGGCTTGTTGGGCGTTTTCCGGCCAAACGGCCGGCCGGTTGGGGCTGGGAGTTGGAGGGGATGATCACCGGCCGGAGGGGAGTCGACCGGTGGGTGTGGCGTCAGGCACGACGCCGGCGAACGGCGGGGCTGGGCTGGAGGCCGGCGGACGCGTGGGTGAGGAGAGAGAGAGAAAGAGAGGAACGCGGGGAGAGAGAGAGAACCGAACGGGAGAGGGAAAAAAAGGAAAAAGAAAAAAGAAAAAAGGGAAAAAAGAAAAAGAAGAGGAAAAGAAAAGAAAAAAGAAAAAGATGAAGGAAATTAATGAGGTCCAGTCCTCACGTCGGAAGTCCAAAGACTGATCAGCCGAAAACGGTAAAAACATAAAACAATTAAAATAAATTAACACTACATCAAATAAATAAATAAACACCAATAAAATATTTTAAACACATCAATAAGCTAAAATAAAATAAATAACTAGTAAATACCAATTATTTAAATTTTTAAAACCAAAAACAAGCCAAAATAAATTAAATCACAATTTAAATTCAACAGCCAATAAAATCTATTTAAAACTCGATAATTTAAAATAAAAGCACTATAAAATATTTAATTAAATTAAAATATCCCTTCAGTGAAAATACACATAAAAGCGGGTCATCACACAAATTATTCTTCTTTAGCACCTTTAACATTGATTTGAGATGATGTACATGCTCACCCAAGTTTCTGCTATAAATCAAGATATCGTAAAAGAAAAACAGCACAAACCTTCTAAAAAAAAGCTTGAATATATCATTCATCATGTCTTGAAAAGTACAGGGGCATTAGTATGAATTTGGGAGGAAAAAACCTTTTTAATAGGTATAGTACTCTTATGCACTTTGGCAGCATCCTCTCCCATATCAAAACTACTCTTAGAACTATAAATTGCACTGCCTCTCCAAGATTTCATCGAGGCCATTAAGTATTCCTCTTGGATTTTAGCAAGGCCAAGGTCAGCATTTAAATTCATAGAACTGAGCATTCTAATAGGCAATCAGATCTTAAGGCCACTCATAAAACAACTTAGCTTGTGTTTCTCCGATAACCTCTTTAGCCTATTTGACAAAGTTTCAAATTGTGCCTTATAAACTGCCATAGAAGACACCTGCTTTAAACAAGTTAAAGTCTCCATAGGGTCATCACAGGCAATAGGGCCAAATCTCACCTAAAGGGCCTTCACAAAAGAATTCTAACTTGTAAAAATACCACAAGTAATGGCATCTTGATACAACACAAGAGCTTCACCCGCCATGTGATATAAGGCCATCAAGAGCCTCTGATTCATTGAAGTCTAATGAAACTCAAAGTATTGGGTGGCTTTAAAAATCGACCAAGTAAGATTAGACCCATAAAAGTGTGGAAAGTCTAATGTAACCCCTCTAGGTAATGACCCCCCTTTCATCATGATGACCCTCTAGGTAATGACCCCATCATCAAGATTTTCATCCTTACCCCCAACAAAAAGAGTAGAGTAGAATTTACTTGCTGACATTCAACCAAAGAACGTAACATGTCAGTAAGTTGGTCTAACACGCCTGTAATGCCATTGATAGCATGATGGTGTTCTTCCAACTGCTTCACAATGCCCTTTTGCTACCTCAAGGTGCCTTCTTGATGTGCCTTCAAAGCTACCACATGCGTGTTCTCTACCATGAGAGGATCGTCATCTCTTATACCAATTGTAAAGGTATTCCTCACTTCCCATGATAGAAAATTAGAAAAGAACAAAATGGAACAAGAACTAAAGAAAAGGATCAAGATCAAGAACGTAAGAAAGATCAAGAATTGAAAGAAGCCACAATACTTCTCTTATTGCTCAGAGATTTTAAAGGAATCTCAAACCTTCAAAACACAATCAAACTTCCAGAATTCAGAACCCCTTCTCCTTCAAAGCTCCTTCAAAGCTCGAGCTTTTATAGTCATCTAATATAAGACAAGAATGACGACGTTACACTATTCTTCACACACTATATTATGCCCTCCATCAAATGCACTATTCCACTTAACTACAAAACGCACTGTTTACACTTCTCTACCGTTAATGCTATTACAACCCATAAAACACATAACACTACTTATCTCAAAGCACCGTTTTACCTCCCCTACTTATACAAACTCATCAAGATGATCAACACTCTTACATCAAACTTCACAACAATCCTGCAACTATACAACTAGACTTCAACTTACACGGTCCCAAATAGACCAAGCTGAGACTGAGTTGTCCATTATATCTTCCAATCGATCTGGGTTGGAACCGAAGAATAAAAAGACAACAATCCATAGGGTTATCTCCATTGTTGTAGGGGTTGAGAGTAGCGAGGTTGAGGTAGAAAGAGGTTGTGGTCTTAACAGTGGTGTAATGCTAAACTTTTCTCTATTCATATGGGGTTTTTAGTTGTCAAACAATAAAGCTGAGGATGGAAGGGCAAAATCCCCTCACAGACCTAGTAGGCCCAATTACACGGTCCATGAGCCTCTTGGCCCAGAAAGGTGGGCCTTAGGCAAATGCCTCAAATAGTTTGTGGACGTTTATAATGATTTACATCACCCATAAGAGAAGACCTTATCAAATTCGTACTGGCTAAGATCTTTCAATATTCTTCCAAGACTAGATAAGGTTCAGATAACGAGGAAAATTCAAATAATGAAACCCAAACTTGATCTAAACTAAGAGGTCAAGTTGTTAAGAGGCTCAAAGAGGCCCCTCCTCACTATACATACACTCATCGATGTCCACCAGGTACACAAACATCACCTCTATCTTTTACTGAAAGGATTGAGCAACTCATTTGACTTAGGCATCGAAGGAATTTCTATACCCTTCAACCCTTCTCATTTCTTTGCATGCAAGCTCGTGACTAGGAGTGTAAAACACATCCAAAACAAAGGAAGACTACAAGAATCAATACACTTGACAGCATATCAATACAAATTTAATAGCGCCACACACTCAACAACAACAAATAGCAACACACAAGATATTACAAGTCAAAAAAGCTGAGAAACCATTGATGAGTAAAGAAGTAGCAGAACATTATACCGCAACTATAATATAGCAAATGAGATTATATGTTTGTATTTGAGTGATATTTGAGAAGGAAATGAGATTAGATGAAACCATCTCCATTCTAAAAAAATCCCTTAGTAAAACCACTCCAAACGTTCTTTCCGCAACATAATTTTGTTGCAATGTGCCAATAATTGTTAATTGCCTGTGTATTCCGCTTTACTCACATAATCCCTAAAACGTTTTAGACAAGTACTCACAACCTCAATTAGTTCGTAGAATTTTAAAATTTTTTTTTTTGGTTCTCAACCTCAACTACAAAATGCTTGAAGCAATCCGATGCTTCAAAGTGATCAGAGATTAGATAGATATAATTGAAATGTGAGTAATTGAATATAGAGGTGAGAAAATATAAGGCGTCATGGCGTGCCTTCAAATTCATACATCAAAAAATTTCAAAATGGACTAACTCCAAAGGATAAGATGTCCTAAAAGTCTTTCCAAAATGATTCTAACATGCTTTCCTTGCGAAGTAGGGCTCACACACAGGTAAGCTTACATTAGCTAGAGAAGACCTATAGTGAGAGCCCCCAATAGGTCTTCTCTAGCTAGTCTATCCATTTTATTTTTTTCTAAGTGACCTAGTCTATCATGCCATGAATTAGAAACAATATCATCATCATTTGAAGCCATAAAAGAAAATGAGGAACTATCTAAATCCAACATAAATAAACATTTCAAAAGAAAACCCATGTCTATACAAAACCACATCCAAATAAAAGTCTCGTTGAGGGCCATTAAAATGAAAAGTAAAACCAAGTTCTAATATAGAAATAACATAAAATAGATTACATTAAACACCAGGTAAAACACATCATGAAGAAGCCCTAAATGCATCATGAGTTGGTAGGTGCCAACTCCAAGCACTTCCTCTCGAGTTTTGTTATCCAATATAAGGTACTGTTTGCCATTTGGTATTATTCTATAATCTATTAACCCAACTAGATCTTGAGCTATATATTTGGTTGCTCCTGTCTATATAATCTATTCAGGGATAGAGTGATTGACAAAAATATGTGAACAAATATAACTAATGAGAGAATTATGTTTAGTGGATTCCTTCTTTGCCTCAATGCTTCACGAGCAAAACGTCTCACTTTTTCATAGTTATAACACTTTAGTTTCGATTTTTCTTGCCAGTGAGCTTGTTTCTACAATGCTTTTCTACTTCCCATCCCAATGTCCAAAACTATTTGCCACTTTAGAAGATCTCTTACATTATTTGGGTTGAGGCCTAAATGCCTTGTGCTTCCCAACTTGGGCAACAATAAGAGTACTATGGTCCACATCTATGCGCTCCACCTCTAACTCCAAATAAAAAGATATATAAGCAAAAGTTTTAATATTCTCACTATTTGTAAAAACAAGTTACATTTGCAGCCACGTTAACTAGGGGAAAGATCATATCATAGTAGTAACTTGCTATTCATTAGTGAAATTATTGCTAGTAGCCTTTATATTCGAATCAAGGCACACATCGATATCAAATACTTAGTCATTGTATGTTTAGGGTTCATAACATACTGTTCAAACCTTAAATCAAGAGCACAAAGCCTAGTAGCTAATGTCCTCCCCGATAGGCAAAATTTAGCTGGTTCCACATATCTTAGGTAGTTGGGCAGTTTTCAAACTCTCCAATCTAATCATTTTGTATGCTTCTGAGCATCTTAAATCACACGCAATGATCTTTCTTTGACCAAGCCTGATAGGCTGTCATATCATGACGATGTTAAGAAGTATTCTCTTCCTCAGGTTGTATCATAAAGTGTGATAGATTTTCTAGAATCTCTTCTTGTTCATTAAGAAGATATTAGAATTTTATATACCATACGGCATAGTTGGTTCCATCAAGTTTCTCTCTTTTAGTAAGGTTAGCAACTACATTTTTAGTGACCATTATAACTACATTCATTGCATGAAATTAACATTAACACACATTTAATTTTATTCCAAAATCTAACTAGATCATGCAATTCCTTCCTACATGGTGAAATTGAAAACTTTACAAAAAACTAGTAATCATCTCCTACTATATAAGTCAAAATACCATATCTAATTAATTTTGAATAAAATTTATAGAAAAGTTTTAAAAGCTTGTAATTCATTCAACAAGTAGGAAAGATCTATATTGTTGCACTAAACACATTGCACATAGGCACCTCACGAAGCCTCATTGGTAATTTTGATACATTGTATTAAGGTGGCTTTAAACTTTATCTATAGACGTGAAACACAATTATTCACATAGCCTCGATAATAAAATTATATTCCCAGTATTACATTTGTAAAGAAAATTCTACTACAAATGTTCTAATAAATAAATAAATAAATAGAGATGTCACGTCACCGATATACTTATAAGCTATACCTTATCCATCCACAAAAATAAAAAATAAAACTATCCAATATAATTAAAAAAAAAACTACCAATAAATTCAAACATCCAATCAAAATGGTATGCATGATGGTTCAATGGATAAAGGTCCCACATTCTCAACAAATGAGAATGATTTGATAGGTCATCAAATCTAGGGACATATATTCAATATATACATGTATTTAACAATATCAATTCAATACACACATACACATATTTCATAAAAATGAAATAGTCTATATAAATGTTCATGTAACTCAAACATTTTGGATTTGAGGAAAAATAACAAGTGTCCCAAAATAATTTTTATTATAATCATTTTTGTAAAGATTTTACCTTAGCGTAATTTATAAAATTATTTTCGAGATTTAAACTAAAAAAGAATAATATGTATAAATTTAGTAGACAAGCCCAACCTGACACTTGCCAAAGGTGTTGAAAGAATGACCATCTAAACCACTCGACGCTCCTACATGTGCCCCCTGGGCATTTGGGCTTTTTTTTCCACAACAAAACAACATTGTTCCTTTTATACTTGCCATCACGGAGAGAGTACATCGCCTCTGCCTTTTTTGGTATTTCCAGATATCCAAAAATAGTTTCTTTATCCAAATATGTATTTGTGTCCATGCTAGGGGAGAAAATGGACCATAAGTTCAAGGGTGGACCACACTTTATAGGACTGAGAGTGGGTCTTACCAAAATGGTATTGCTCATAATCTTCTTTCTCAATCCAGTTTTCATTTTTATTTTCATTTGTTATCACTTGATTTCAATTGGTTATAACTTATTTTAAGTCCAAATCAAGCGTACGATATATAAATTTTAAGTCTAAATCAAGCGTAAGTTACGAACTTAGAAAATAACATATGGTTAGGACTGAGCAGAAATCCGAAAATCTGACTCCGACCCCGACTCCACTTCGACTCAGAGTCGGAGTCGGAGTTTTTTCCTAAGGAAAGTCGAAGTCGGAGTCGGAGGTGGAGGTGAACCGACTCCGATCTGCTCTGACTTCGACTCTGATGCCTGGCTCCGACTCTGACTCCACTCCGACTTCATTCCAATGTTGTACATATTTAATAAAAATATATGTATTTTTTTATATATTAATCATATAAAATAATAACATGTAATAATAATGTATAAATACTTAAATGCATAATAACATGTAACACCAATGGATAAACACTAATATATAAATAATAAATTTATAATTACATGTAATACTAATGTATAATAACTAAAATATTGATTATGTAGATTTTATATAACTATATCTTATATAGTTAGTTAAACTCAATAATATATATACTAGCATGAGTTAATTATTATTATAAAAATATCTATATTCTTTATACATTAATCATATATATTTTATATAACTATAACTTATATAGTGAGTTAAATACTAGTATGAACAAATGTACCCAAAATAATACACTTTTATTATAATAACATGTAATACTAATGAACCTAATATATCATGTAGTAGTAATGTATAGACTATGGTAATCAATCTATGATTCGATAATAACTTATAACATGTAATACTAATTTTGTTCTTTTTTCTTTAGGCACAAGTTTGAATGAAATTCGTTGCAATTTGTATTGGTTCTTTTGTTGTAACTTGTAACTTGTTGATGTAATTAGAACTTGATGGATGATGAGCCATGAGTTGGTTGGATAATTTGGGAGGATAGATGATGATGGATAATTAGTTTGCAATTTTGGTTATGTATTTTTAATTTGTAATTTTGTATAAATGATTTTAATTTGTAATTTTGGTTATGTATTTTTAATGTGTGTATCATAATTGGAAAATTTCTTCTTGCAAGTTTGAATTTTGTTTTATTTTATAATGTCCAAGGTTTTAATGTGTATCAAGTTCTAAGGATTTAAGGATGAAGGATCCTTGTGTGAATAATTTCTTTTTACAAATTTGGTTAAATAAATTAGAAATTAGAAATTATATTTAAAAAAAAAATTGATATGGAATCCCAAATCCAATTAGAGTCTAAAATTGTAAAATTAAAATATCAAATGGATGAAGGAAAAAAGTCCAATAAAAAAGCTTAACTCCGACTCCGCTCCGACAAGTCGGAGTCGGAGTCGAAGCGGAGCCTATAGAAGTTGGAGGTCGGATTCGACCTCTGACTTTGTCGGAGTCGGAGTCAGAGGACGACAATACTGACTCCAAAAAGTCGGTGCTCAGCCCTATATATGGTCAGTTAAAAGTAGGCTCAAAATGTTGGTCCTAACATTAACTCAAAAAGTTAGGGTTTCAGATTTCTCATTCTATATACAATGAAATTTCACCTTTAAGGGACATATTTCTAACATTATAAGGAATACATGTTTTCATTAAAAGAACTTAATCCAAACATATCATAATATAGCCTCTAATAAAAAATTTGAAACTCAAACAATCATGGCATATTATCAAATCAGATGTTTTTAAACTTATTCCCAAATATCAAATAACATGTAATCATATTCATAGGGAGAAAAAAAAAAACATAGGGTTTGATATAAATGTTATATAAGATTAATTGGAATGACCTCAAGTGGAGCGCAATTCCTACAAGCTCAAATTTTACTCATCTTACACCTTAAATTGTTGTGATTGCACATCTACGTCACGTAGAATGCTATTAAAATATCCTAAAATAATTTCACGCTTTTAAGTTTTAGAGTTTAAAATGGTTGTTCTAGGAATTTTAGAGAGAGGAGTGGCCTTTCTTGGTACATTCACTTTTCCACACTCACCACAAAAATAATGTATGTAAAACTCTCATTTTAAAAAGTCTCCAAATAGAGTGGTTAATTAACTTAGCTAGAAGTTAATTAACTGCTTGTAGTGGGTAGTTAATTAATTGATTGTAACTTCCACACCCATGTGGACACTACATGGGTAATGGGGTACCCATTTACTAACAAAGCCAAATTCAAACAATGTTGCTTGAGCTTGATTAACATATTTATTCGTTTGAACTTAATTCGAACTCAAATATCCTTACTCGAACTCATTACAAGTTTAACTAAAAATATAATAATATGCAACTATAAATAATAAGTAATGGTTTTAAATTAAAATGTCTTATCATTAATTTTAATATAATCAGGAAAACCATATTGGGTATAAAGTTAATAATATGATTCCTTAATGAAATACTATCAGATTATATTGTACCTGACTCACTCAAAAATGAGTAGCACTAAAGCTATGTCAAGTGCAGGAGGATGTCGTGTAATAATTAGGAATAAATTCCTAAATCGTCTCTTCAGGGAAAGTTACTTAAAAATCAAACTCATTGAAAATGGTGAAAAACTTCACAAAGAAAAAATAAAATGATGGTATGTGCAATGGATGGAAAAAGGGTACTAGTCATGGACTAGGTTCATATTTTTAGATTTTGATTGTCGGATTGAAATGTAAAGGACTAATAGATTAAACTCAGAAATTAATAAAACTAAATTAAAAATTAAACTAGATTAGAAAGTAATTGACAAAACATGCACTGAAAATTGAAAAGCCCCAAAATCAATGTTCTAGGGTTCATCATTATATTCAAATCATAAATTCTCAAATTAAACCATAGCAATTGTAATTACTATTAAAATGCAAGCTTAACGAAACGAGAAAAATAAATAACATGAACCAAATGAATAACAAATAAATTACTCAAACGTCTAAATCAAAAATCTCCAAAATAATCCAGAAATTTAAAACTGAAATGAAATAGCAAGTAGGGAATTAAAAAGATCAAGCCAATTGAATGAAGATGAAGATTCGAAGCGGTGGAGGAGGCTGAGCTGCAGTAGCAATTGGACCATTCAAGGAGTTCTTCAATCTGCTGTAGTGTTAGTGAATGATCCAGTGAAAATTGTGTAGTTGCGTGAATGATCGCTTGTATGAATCCTCTTCTCCAAATCTGAATGAAAATCAATGGAAAAAATGAATTCTAAATGTTTCTCTACTCAAAACCAGAGTTTTCCAGGCCAAGACTTGGCCATAAGATATGAAAAAAAACATATATATACTCTGACGGCGGAATAAACCCGAATCTGTAAAATAAGATATTCGCTCGAGCGTAGTGTCGAGCGAACATCGAGCGTTCAACTCTGCTTAAGTTCGCTCGAGCTCAATGTCGAGCGAACATCAAGCGTTCAACTCTGCCTGATTTCGCTCAAGCGATCTCCTTTCCTGCAACCCGCTTGAGCTCACTGTCGAGCGGCAGTCGAGTGTTTGAATCTGCATGAATTCGCTCGAGCGGCCAAAAGCCGCCACTCGAGCGATATGAACCATAATTCACAGTAATCAATAGTTGTTAAAATTTAAGCATAAATTCATGCTTTTAATCAATTAACATCACAACTTCGATTTATTCATTTTTCCATAAAAAAACCAATGATAAATTAATGAAAGAATTAAGATATATTAGTTCTAAAAGCATTAAGATATGCAATAACTCAGCTCAATCACACCCCCAACTAGTATTTTGCTAATCCTTGAGCAAAATAGTGAAAATTAATTGAGATAAATATTGCATAAAGATCGAAATTCAAACAAAAACAATCAAACATAATTATGAATTCTCACAAAAGTGACACGTTACTACTCAACCCCCAAGGGTTATACCCACCAAGACTATCTCAACAATCTTTCACATAGAATTAAGGCAAATGTCTCAGAACTCAAATGTGTATGTGGAGCTAAACTGGTTGTGTGTTCCTCATTACTAGCCATGATTTTTCATAGGATTTTTCAACCTTAAGATTAATCATTGCTGATTCTAACTACCTCAAAGCCCAAAGGACTAGAAGTTTTCACGCCAGCTCTGTTTTTAAAGGTTGGACACTCAACCCCTAAAGTCTTGGGTAACTGTTTCTAGCCCTTTTACTTAAGAAAGTTCATTAAGTCGCATTTATTTTTTTTTCTTTTATATATATATATATATTTTTTTTCAAATCCTTTTTCTTTTCTTTTCTTTTCTTTTTTTTTTCTTTTTGGCATGGCTCGGTAGTCCTGCAGTTTACTTCTCCAGTGTTAAATCAATGAATGGTAAATAAGGAACACTACAATCGTAAGCATGTGCAAAATGTCCTTCAAACTTTGCCTTTCGTTCTACCAAAATCTTATCAAGTTTCATCTCAATAGGTATAACATCCTGGTGTTTTAAGCCACACATCAACAAAATATGATGCATCAAAAATCATGCTCTATGTTTAAGTTTGAAAATAAATCTTCACAAATGATCCCGCTCAACTACTCCACCAAGATGCTCAAATTCCACCAAGATGCTCAATCATAAATGTATCAATGGACATCATGTTATTTATATATATATATATATTTAAAAGACTGTGCACACATGCTACCCCCCAACTAGTGAGAGACATAATCCTCAATGAATCGAACGAAAGAAAACAAAGTGCACAGAACTAAGCAAGCAAAACAAACAATCAACATGAAGGAAAAACAAACAATCAGCAAATAAAACTGTAAAGAAAACTATAAAGAAGGAAAAACAAATCAAAACATTTCCCTGGGGTCTTGCACAAGCAAGATCTCTTCTTGTGGATTAAAGACCTTCAGAAATGATTTTAGACATTGTTCGTTGACAGTGAAGCTATTACCATTTTTCGGATTGACAATGTCTACCGCACCATAAGGATGAACGGTATTTACAATGTACGGCCCACTCCATCGGGATTTTAACTTACCAGGAAAAATATGCAAGCGAGAGTTGTAAAGAAGAACTTCCTGGCCAAGTATGAAATGCTTTAGATGAATTTTTTGATCATGTAGAATTTTCATGCGTTCCTTTACCAGCTGAGCGTTGTCATAAGCATTCCGACGAGTTTCATCCAATTCATTGATCTGCAATTTTCTCAACCCTGAAGTTTCATCAAGTGACATGTTAACATGTTTTATAGCCCAAAGAGCTCAATGTTGAATATCAACAGGTAAATGACAAGCTTTACCATAAACTAATCGATAAGGAGACATCCTTGGATTTGTTTTAAAAGCTGTCCTATAAGCCCACAAAGCATCAAGAAGTTTAACCGACCAATCTTTCCTATTAGGCTTGATGGTTTTCTCTAAAATAATTTTTATCTCTCTGTTTGCCAATTCAGCTTGCCCATTTGTTTGAGGGTGATAAGGGGTAGAAACTCTGTGTGTGATACCATATTTCTTCATGAGTGTAGAAAATGGTTTATTGCAAAAATGAGAACCCCCATCACTTATAATAACTTTTGGCATGCCAAAACGAGTAAACAAAGATTGCAAAAATTTCAGGATAACATGATGGTCATTTGTTTTGCAAGCAATGGTCTTCACCCATTTTGAAAATGATATTGAATTTGTTTGGACTGATGAGTGCCAAAAAACTTTTGATACCCTTAAGAAATCGCTTACCACTGCCCCTATTGTGCAACCCCCACAGTGGGACCTTCCCTTTGAAATTATGACAGATGCTAGTGATTATGCCTTAGGAGCTATTTTGGGGCAGTGGGTGGATAATAGGCCATTTGTGATTTATTATGCTAGTAGAAACTTGATGATAGTTTCTCGGATGAGCAGCATACCAAGGAGCTTTATTAACCACAAATAGCTGCTCATCCGAGAAACTATCATCAAGTTTCTTAAGCGATTTCTTAAGGGTATCAAAAGTTTTTTGGCACTCATCAGTCCAAACAAATTCAATATCATTTTGTAAAAGGCATAATCACTAGCATCTGTCATAATTTCAAAGGGAAGGTCCCACTGTGGGGGTTACACAATAGGGGCAGTGGTAAGCGATTTCTTAAGGGTATCAAAAGTTTTTTGGCACTCATCAGTCCAAACAAATTCAATATCATTTTGTAAAAGAGTGCACAAAGGTTTTGCAATAGAACTAAACCCTTGAATAAACCGCCTATAAAAGCCAGCATGACCAAAAAAAGAACGAATTTCCCTAACCGTCTTAGGGATAGGAAGTTTAGATATTAATTCAATTTTAGCCTTGTCAACCTTTATACCCTCAGAAGAAACAATATGTCCCAATACAATGCTCTGAGTAACCATAAATTGGCATTTCTCCCAATTAAGTAAAAGATTTTTTTCCTCACATCTCTGGAGAATACGTGCCAAATTATGCAAACAACTCTCAAATGATTTTCCAAAAACAGAGAAATCATCTATGAATATTTCACAAATATCATTAATCATGTCAGAAAAAATACTCATCATGCATCTCTGAAAAGTAGCTAGGACATTACACAAACCAAAAGACATTCTAGTAAAAGCAAAAGTGCCAAAAAGACAGGTGAAAGTGATTTTCTCCTGATCCTCAAGCGCTACATCAATTTGATAATAACCAGAATATTCATCCAAAAAGCAATAATATGCATTACCAGCCACTTTTTCTAAAATTTGATCCAAAAATGGTAAAGGAAAATGATCATTCCTACTGGCTGAATTAAGTTTTCTATAATCAATGCACATTCTCCAGCCAGTAACCATTCTAGTTGGAATCAACTCATTTTTATCATTTTTAACAACAGTCAAACCAGATTGTTTTGGTACCACTTGAGTTGGACTTACCCACTTACTTTCTGAGATAGGGTAAACGATACCCACTGCGAGTAGCTTAAGCACTTCCTCTTTCACAACTTCCTTCATGGTAGGATTGAGCCTACGTTGAGCATCACGAACCGGTCTAGCATCATCTTCAAGATGGATTCTATGGGTACAAACAGCGGCATCAATGCCTTTGATGTCGGCTATTGTCCAACCAATTGCGCCTCAATGCTTTCTTAATACTTCAATCAACTGGGGTTCATCCTTCTGATTTAGCTTTGAGGAAATCACCACCGGAAAAGTGCCTTCTTCAGGACCAATAAACACATACTTTAAATCTTGAGGAAGTGGTTTCAGTTCCAACTGGGGAACTTCTTCCTCTGAAGATTTAAGCATGTCTGGTGGTGGTAGAGCTTCAAACTGGGGTTTCCATCTTGCTCCCGCAAATTGTACTTCAAGTGGTAAAGAAGAATCTGCAAAACAATCAAAAAAATCAAAGTCATCTTCATTAATATGATCAATTTTCTCATCAAGTAAAAATTCAGGTGTCTGAAAAATATAATCATCATCAGATAAGGGAGAAGTTGAGCAAATAAACTCTGTTGGTGTCAAACTCTCCACAGCATTCAAATCACTTGTGTCATTAAAATGTGCTGGCATCTTGCAAGCATTGAAAACGTTCAACTCAAGTGCCATGTTCTCAAAGGTAAGTTTCAAAACTCCAATTCTGCAATTGATCAAAGCATTAGATGTAGCTAGAAATGGTCTTCCTAGGATGACAAGAGCTTGGTAAATAGTGGAGACTGGCTGCTGCATATCAAGAACCACAAAATCCACTGGGTAGTAGAATTTGTCCACCTGGACCAACACGTCCTCTACAATACCTCTCGGTACCTTAACTGATTTGTCAGCCAACTGTAGCATGATGGAGGTCTTTTTTAGCTCACCCAATCCCAATTGCTCATATACTGATAATGATAGCAAATTCACACTACTCCCCAAATCAAGTAAAGCTCTCCCAATGCGTGATTCACCGATCATAATGGAAATGTTGGGAGAGCCGGGATCTCCAAACTTCTGAGGAGTCTCGCTCAATATCAATGCACTAACTTGCTCCGTTAGGAAGGCTTTCTTCTTCAAATTCAGCTTCCTCTTCATTGTGCACAAGTCCTTCAAAAATTTTGCATATGAAGGCACTTGTTGTATGGCATCCAAGAGTGGAATATTGATCTTCACTTGCTTGAAAATCTCTTGAATCTCCGTGTGAAACTTGTTCTTTTGGCCAGCTGCCAATTTCTGAGGATAGGGAACCACAGGTTGGTATCCCTTACTAGTTTCAGCATCTGCACTCACAGGCTTCTTCAGCTCTGGTCTCATTACCTCTGGTTCTTTATCAACTTCATCAGTCTCTGTTACATCTTCAGGTGTAGGACCAACTACCTGTGTGTCTATAAGCATCTCTGGTTGGGGAACTTCCTTCCCACTTCTCAAAGTAAGAACTGCCTTTACTGTCTCAATAACATCCCCTGAGACATTATGCACTTGCTGTTGTTGTTGCCTATATACTTGAGGATTAGACTGAAGTTATGCTGGAAATTTCCCTTTCTCTAGGGTGCTCAAGGTCATGCTCATCTTATTAATAGTGCCTCTCAACTCATTTATTGCCTGAGTGTTCTGATTATTTGTGGTGGCCTGAATCTGCATGAATTGCTGAAGTGTATTGGCCATCTGTACCATACTGTCATCTAGAGTCTCCTTTGCAGATGATGAAGGTTGAGAACTCTGTGCAGGTACATGAAGCTGAAATCCAGGAGGAGCTACAAAAGGATAGCTCTGAGGACTCTGATATGGCGGATACTGGTGCTGAGGAGCACCCTGATGAAATGGCTGTTGTTGAGGTGGTGGGGACCGACCAGGCTAATCATTTCTCCATGAGAAATTTGGGTGATTCCTCCACCCCGGATTAATGTGTTGGAGAAAGGCTGGTTCTGTGCTCTATTAACCCAGTTAGCTGATTGCATCTGCTCAGACCCACTTTCTTGAAATACTGGCATAATCGGACAATCTTGGGTCTTATGATTTGAATTAGCACATATAGAACATGTCTTTACTACTTTCACATCTTTCACTTTTTCCATTTCCATGACCTCCAATCTTCTAGTCAATGCAGCTATTCGGGCTTGAACATCAGTGTCTTCCTTAAGCTCATATCTACCCCCTCCAGAAATAGCCCTCAGTGGCTATGCTGCTAATGGAACTCGATCAGTACAAGTGTTCCACTGCTGTGCGCTCTCAGCAAGGTAGTCAAAAAATGAAAGTGCTTCATCAGATTCCTTGCTAAAGAACTCCCCATTACACATTGTCTGAACAAATTGCTTGCATTCTGGAGTGAGACCAGTGTAAAAATAGCTCACCAACCTCCAAGATTCAAAACCAAGATGTGGACAGATGTTCACTAAATCTTTAAATTTTTTCCAACTGGCTTGAAAAGTCTCATCAGGTCTCTGATTGAACTGGTTGATTTGCTCTTGCAAAAACTGAGTTCTCTGAAAAGGAAAATTTTTTTGTAGGAATTCACGCTGCATATCAAACCAACTAGAAATAGAATTAGGCCTCAAAGAATTAAACCAAATCTTCGCTTTATCCTTTAAAGAGAAAGGAAATAAACGAAGTCTAATGAATTCATTAGTAACAGCCCTAGTAATAAAAGTAGTGCAAGCCAACTCAAAATCTGTCAAGTGCTGGTAAGGACTCTCAGAATCTATCCCGTGGAACTGAGGTATTACTGACATCATGCCATGCTTAATAGAGAAATTAGATGTATTTTCAGGTAAAACAATGCATGAAGGTGTAGTGGTGCGAGTGGGTTGCAAATAATCCTTAAGAGTGCGTGGTGCAGGTGCAGCCATATTTTCTAGTTCAATTTCAATTTCCTCACCTGACTTACTCATAGAAAAGACAGAAGAACTATCTATCTCCAAGCTGTGTATACTACTCTCAACACTCGATGTGACTCTATGCAACCTATTTGAACTGTCTCTCACCCATGACATGAAACATCAGTTTAAAGAGCATAACAAAAATAACAAGCTTAAATTTAAGTTAAATTACTTTCCCCGGCAACGGTGCCAAAAACTTGACTCACTCAAAAATAAGTAGCACTAAAGTTATCCCAAGTGCAGGAGGATGTCGTGTAATAATTAGGAATAAATTCCTAGATCATCTCCTCAGGGAAAGTTATTTAAAAATCAAACTTGTTGAAAATGGTGAAAAACTTTACAAAGAGAAAATAAAATGATGGTATGTGCAATGGATGGAAAAAGGGTACTAGTCATGGACTAGATTCATATTTTTAGATTTTGATTGTCGGATTGGAATGTAAAGAACTAATAGATTAAACTCAGAAATTAATAAAACTAAATTAAGAATTAAACTAGATTAGAAATTAATTGACAAAACATGCACTGAAAATTGAAAAGCCCCAAAATCAATGTTCTAGGGTTCATCATTATATTCAAATCACAAATTCTCCAATTAAACCATTGCAATTGTAACCACTATTAAAATGCAAGCTTAACGAAACAAGAAAAATAAATAACATGAACTAAATGAATAACAAATAAATTACTCAAACGTATAAATCAAAAATCTCCAAAATCATCCAGAAATTTAAAACTGAAATGAAATATCAAGTAGGGAATTAAAAAGATCAAGCCAATTGAATGGAGATGAAGATTCGAAGCAGTAGAGGAGGCTGAGTTGCAGTAGCAATTGGATCCCTCAAGGAGTTCTTCAATCTGCTGTAGTGTGAGTGAATGATCCAGTGGAAATTGTGTAGCTGCATGAATGATCGCTTGTATGAATCATCTTCTCCAAATCTGAATGAAAATCAATGGAAAAAATGAATTCTAAATGTTTCTCTACTCAAAACCAGAGTTTTCCAGGCCAAGAGTCGGCCATAAGATGTGAAAAAAAACATATATATACTCTAATGGCGGAATAAACCCTAATCTATAAAATACGATATTCGCTTGAGCAGAGTGTCGAGCGAACATTGAGCATTCGACTCTACCTAAGTTCGCTCGAGCTCAATGTCGAGCGACCATCGAGCGTTCAACTCTGCCTGATTTCGCTCGAATGGCCAAATGCCTCCGCTCAAGCGATCTCCTTTCCCGCAACCCGCTCGAGTTCACTGTCGAGCTGCAGTCGAGCGTTTGAATCTGCCTGAATTCGCTCGAGCGGCCAAAAGCCACCACTCGAGCGATATGGACCAGAATCCACAGTAATCAATAGTTGGTAAAATTTAAGCAGAAATTCATGCTTTTAATCAATTAACATCACAACTTTGATTTATTCATTTTTCCATATAAAACCAATGATAAAGTAATGAAAGAATTAAGATATATTGGTTTTAAAAGCATTAAGATATGCAATAACTCAGCCCAATCAGTACCTACAACAAATATGGCCTGTAGTGGCCAACTTATTTTCGGCAAGAAAAAGTTTGTTGCAAAAATTGACAATTCCTACAAAATCAACATTTTTCTTCAAATATCATGCAGCAAAAACAAAAAATTATATCTTTTGCCATTTCATTTGCAAGCAACCAAAATAGGGAGGCAAATGAAATATAGTGTCTTATTTTTCTCTTCTTTTTATCGCCTCATTGCCTTATATATATATATATATATATATATATATGTAAATTCAACTAATTGATGCATGCTGTTATATTTAGTACTATAGTGTCTAGAACTTGGACTGATACTTCCTATGGAACTTTAGCTTTAGTGTGGCCTCAAAAGTGATAGTTAGATGTCATTTTTTTAGTAACTTATCACTTAAAAGGCTTGGTTGTTATGGTTACCCCGCACAATTTATTTTTATATGTTTCAATTCTAATTGTACCTTGAACATTGGGTGTTGTGTTATGTAGAAATAATGGAGCTTTACACACACTAAATCACCCTATTGAACAAAATAGAGAGGTAGTCTTCACTTTAGTCTCATAGAAAGTATATCTTTCATCAGTTTTACTCTAAAATGATGACACCAACTTTATCTTTTATTATATTTTAACAATTTTAACAATCTAGTGTTCTTTTTTTGTTAGTTGTAGTTGTAACAGCCCGCTAAAATTATCAGTTTTGGATTATTTCCCGACAGCAATCACATCTCTCTTGTCTTTACCCTCATCTGGAATCACGCGTATAGTTTATCTTTTCCGTAAATCACGTATTTTGTTCTTCACCGACAGCTGTAAAATCATGAGTCTTCCAAGACCACGCCTAGCCTTTCTCAAGCCCAAACTACCACTTTATGTGGTGGACAGCCACCGTACGCCGCCACGTACGTTCCTCCGACGCATGTTCGTGACGAACAACGAGCGACGCACGGGTTATCCCGTCGATGGTATAACCTTCTATCTCTAGTTATTTTACGTTTAAAATAGTTGGTTGGTTTGTGGATTGTGTAGTTGTATTTGTGGAATTCGTTGCGTAGTTGTGAAGCGAAGTGTGGTTGTGAAGTGTTGCGTTTGATTGTGTATTTTGTGGACTGTGCTGTGAAGTATAGGCGTGAGATGGATGCCGTAGATGTGATACGGCGGGTTGTGTGAAGAGAATACGCGTGTAGCGTATTCTGTGTAATGCAGCGACGCGCCGCGCGACGTGCACTGTAGTGATGTGTGTCGTAGAAGGAAGGGAGTACGCATGTAGTGTACTCCGTGTTGTATGGCGATGCATCGTGTGATGTGCATCGTGTTGATGAGAGTTGTAGCGAAGGAAGTACGCGTAGCGCGTACTCCGTGTCGCGTAGCGATGCACCGTGAGACGTGTATCGCAGTGATGGGTATTGTAGTGTGGATGGAAGAGAGTTCACGTGAGTGTACTCTGTATTAAGTCGTGATACATCGGATGGCGTGTCACGAAGGGTTGAATGGCGTAGCAGAGAAGTGTGGAGCGTATGGTGTAATGTTGGGAAACTGTATGACAGTGTCCCGAAGCAGTGATGATATGGATTATAGTCCGGGATGACTGGTGTCATCTTGTGGTTGACTATGGCTAAGAGTATATGGATTGAGAAATGAGTTGTTTGTTTGGTTGTTATTGATAATTTTAATGAACTTGTTTTAGTGCAAAGGCTTTCTGAAGTCAATTTATCTCTTCCGAGTATAGTGAAACCTCAAGTTGGCCGTGGTGTTGCAAGTGCTTACAATATGGCAATTGAGTTCAGAAGTGAAAATCTTAAGGACTCGAGTGTTCCTCTTCCAGCTGTTGTGCAGTTCCTCGTGTCTCGCGCTCTATTCTCATAGAACGCGACGATCGAGGTAAGTTAGCCTCTAACTTACTATCAGTTTATTGTGTATGTGTGATGGGTAAGAGAACTACAATTTATGTATGTATGTTATCGTATATGCCATGTCATGCTATGTCATTACATGTTTATCTGTTACGTATGATTTAATCTCTCATGAATAATTATCTGTTAAATAATCTTTTCTGCCATACAATGATGTATGTTATAAGTATGCCATGTTAAGTATGCCATATGATACATGTATGCCATGAAATGTTTATGATTAAATCATATTATGCCATTTACAAGTATACGCCATGTTAGAAAAGTATATGATATTAAATAATATCACATGCATTAAGAAAGATAAGACATGTTATGTTATAATAATGCGTGGGGCCACAACAACTGTGGAGTACGTATTATATTTATGTTATTTATAATGCGTGGGGCCACAACAACTGTGGAGTACGTATTATATTTTATGTTATTTATAATGCGTGGGGCCACAACAACTGTGGAGTACGTATTATATTTTATGTTACTTATAATGCGTGGGGCCACAACAACTGTGGAGTACGTATTATATTTATGTTACTTATAATGCGTGGGGCCACAACAACTGTGGAGTACGTATTATATTTATGTTATGTTATTTATAATGCGTGGGGCCACAACAACTGTGGAGTACGTATTATATTTTATGTTATTTATAATGCGTGGGGCCACAACAACTGTGGAGTACGTATTATATTTTATGTTATTTATAATGCGTGGGGCCACAACAACTGTGGAGTACGTATTATATTTTATGTTATTTATAATGCGTGGGGCCACAACAACTGTGGAGTACGTATTATATTTAATGTTATGTTACTTATAATGCGTGGGGCCACAACAACTGTGGAGTACGTATTATATTTATGTTACTTATAATGCGTGGGGCCACAACAACTGTGGAGTACGTATTATATTTTATGTTACATGAAGTATGGGGCCACAACAACTGTGGAGCATACACTACATGAGACACAGCAATTGTGACATGTAGAATACGTGGGGCCACAACAACTGTGGAGTACGTATTATATTTTATGTTATGTGAATTCATGGGGCCACAACAACTGTGGAGCATGAAGTATGGGGCCACAACAACTGTGGAGCATACACTACATGAGACACAGCAATTGTGACATGTAGAATACGTGGGGCCACAACAACTGTGGAGTACGTATTATGTTTTATGTTACTTGAATACGTGGGGCCACAACAACTGTGGAGTACGTATTAATGCACGTTATTAATCAAGACAATTAAATAAGATTCCAAGTTTATGTTAAGTCAAGTTTCAGATCAAGTTCATGTTATGTTATGCTCACGTACATGTTATGTTCATGTTCATGTTATGTTCCAAGTTCATGTTCACATCATGTTATGTTCACGTTTATGATACGTTCAAGCTCACGTTCATGTTATGTTATGTTCATGTCCATGTTATGTTTCACGTTCATGTTATGTTGATTGTTCATGTTATGTTTTAAGCTTAAGTTCATGCCATGTTAAGTCAAGTTCAGTTCACGCTTAAGTTCTGGTTAAGTCATGCTATATGTCAAGTTATACTATGTTTATGTATGACTATAATTATGCATTTATGCTTTTACTGCCATGCATGCATTTTTAACCTGTGTATAAGTTTTATGTTAACTTACTGAGATTTGTAATCAAATCTCACTGTGGTAGTCCCAACTACCATTCCCCCCGAATGGTAGATCTTGTTACAGGACCCAAAGGAGAATTGGAATCTGACCAACTGAATACGGTCGACTAGGCCACGGTGCGATGTTGATGATGGTATAGTATTTAACTTAGGTTAATACTTGTACTTTTGGAGTTGTATCTCAAGTATTCTTTTGATCACAACCATTTTAGACTAGTGTGGTGATCACGGCTTTTTAGTATGCCTTTATGTATGAAATATGTTTCAAGTATTTGAGATATTTTTAGTTTGGTGCATAGTATTGCTAAAGAAAAAAATTATCCGCTGCGAATATTGCATAATGCTAGATGCATGTTAGGAACATTGCATCTTATATGTCATGAACGGGGGCAGGTAACCTTGTGTTGCATGTCTCGACGCTTCAAATGTCCGTTCAATCCCAAGCGGAATTTGGGGGCGTCACAGTAGTTGCTGGTGTCAGGACTTATATGATGCCAAATTTCTTTAATACACACAAAGTCAGAAAATGTTTGTTATTTAAGAAGTTCATCTTAGTTTATTTGATTTTCATAGCTTTCTTTTGTGCCATAGGTTATATAAATTTATGTTCTTATGTAGGGGATACTTATGTTATCTACTTTTCAATATGATTTGACTCGTACGCTATCTACAGGAAAAGTCCCTTAATCGAGTAAAGGTATTTTCCACCAAACTCTTTCTTTGTAATTATGTTCTAACTTTCCAATAAGAAGTTATTTTCTAATTTTCATTTTTTATAATTATGCAAAAGCTATTTTGTTGGTTAGCTTGCAAGAAGCATTTGTTTATAGCCTGTGCTAGGGATTTAAATTGTCAACTCTTTCAGCAACAAAAATTCACCAAACAAAGTTAATGATTTTTATGGGATTGACCTCTTTTGCTATTGTATGAATTTGCTTACAGCACCAACAGTTGTAGTATCTATCACTACAACTTATGCTATTCAATCATTAGCTAAATTCATTCAAAAAAACTTGCAACGTACAGATGTTGTTCGGGTAGACGTAATGAACAAAGGATATTTCTATGTATATTGGTTATAATTTTGAGCTTGAGAATGGACCAACTGTGCATATTCGTACCGGTAGAATCTATTTTTTTCAATTGGGTGATGTAATATCTAATGTTTCTCATATCTAATTCGGCATGAGTAATTGGAATATAGTTAACATACTAGTATCCAATATTTCTCATATCAAATTCTACATCAATAATTGAAATCTAGTACAAGATGGCAAAGAGCATAACTGCAAGTTATACAGAGTTACAACTTGTATTTACTTATTCGATTAACAGAACTTTGGAGCATTTTTAGGAAACTTGATTGTGGCTTTCTTTGCACAAGATGGATATATATATGCTGATCAAGAATAATGTCTATAAAGTATATATGCATGTTGCCTTTGTCTTTACTCCAAGTACTTATTATTCTATGACTCCATGTAGAAATTAAATATGTCTCGATTTAGTAATTGCTTCTCTTTGTTTGCAGAGTTTTGGAGGTCATGTTTTGCCATGCAAAGTGATTTTATGTTAATGGTGCTGAGAAGATGCCTATACTAATATAAACACAAGTTCTGGCAAGAGCAACACACCAAGGGAACATCACAAGATTACTAACAGCTATAGAATTTTTTGAAGATCGTTCCCCTATCATGGTCTTTAATCTACGTAATTAATTGTGTTATTCTAGCTTCTATTTTTTTTTTTGGCTGAATTATAGTTGTTTTGATAATATTGAGTTGGCGAAATTGGTAGCACAATTTGTACATGTTTATTTGAAATTGTTATATGATATTTTGTTGAATTTGGATCTCCATTGCGTACAATTTATATTTTTTGGCTTATATTAGGCCATTCTTTTCTACTTTTAGACTCGTTCTCATTTCATCGATTCTCTAGTCTATCATTTTTTACTTGGAATTTATTTTTATATTTGCGCCAACATGTTGTGGTTGCAAATATTTTTTTCGACCAGAATAAGTTATTTCTGGAGATAACATATTGTTGCAAATAAATTTATTTTCGTGAGAGCCTTTCGATGTATGTTGCTAGTATAGTAATTTGCAACAATTGCTATTTATAGAGAAAAGGAATTATTGACAAAACATTTAGTCGCTAAAAATATTTTGCGTCAATATGTCAGCACGGCCAATAAGTATTCCCAACAATGATGAATATTAGAACGATTTATTTCTGGCAATTTTTGTTCTTATTTGTAACATGTAGAGTTGCTAGAATAAGTGCATTTTGCGACAAAGTGCAATTTTACCAGATAAGATATTTAAATTACCATTTTATTTTCTGCAAACTTGCGTCCAATTTTTTTACCTGAAAAAAGGTTTCGCAGCAGTTTTTTATGCCTTTTGTAGAAAAAATAGTCCCCGCAGAAAGCCATATTGGTTGTAGCATGTGATCTATTCTATTTATATATATTATAGTTAATCACTTGAACTTAATTTAGTATAATCTATATAACAGTTAGAAAATTGATGTATAATACTAATGTTATACTATATAATACATAGTTAACTCAATTTGTAAAATAGTTCGTGTTACAAACATGAAATAGGTTGATATATTATACAACAGCTTGTAATAAAATATACAAGTAATTACATAAAATATCTTCTATAAAAAGAATTATACAAAATATCTTATACACTTTGGGAAAATATTAAATATATTAAATAAAGTAACCTATAAATAAAATAATAAATTATAATTAAATATATAAAATACAACTAACATATAATAAATATAGCCCATACATATGTAACACATTTTACGAGTTTCAAAATGAGTTCAATAATCCAAATCGAATTTATACAAATTTTGTTCATGAGCCTAATTAACCGAGTCAAATAGGATTTATAGGAGTTTTATTCATTTAATATTTAAATTAATATTAATTTTTACAAACATTTTATTTATTAAATAAACCGAACCCAAACATACGAGGCCAACACGAGCTGTTCAAGAGCTCCAGGTCCCTAGGTTTGCACTTTTTATGGACTAGTATAAGGTACACATGATTTAAAAAGTTTCGAAATCCCTCAGTTCCGTTACAACTCTCGTAGTTTAGAGATGGAAAATGCATGCTGGTGTACATAGCACGTAGTTGTTACGTCGTCATAGCCAATCTTAAGGGAACATTTTAAATATTTCTACACATGCATATGCATGCAGTACTCACCTTATAAATTCTTTTAAAAATGCACAATCAGCATGTTACGTCAGCATAAATAAAATAGAAAAAAGTATTTATGTCTTGAAATTATGAAAAATATTTGAAAGACGGACTCGATCACTTCATACCTTTCACCCAAACCAAGTGGTTCTTATAATTTTATGTTCTAAATAATATTCTTATAAGTGAAATATAAATACATGTAATATTTTGGTTCCACGTGTTATATATATATTCAAATTATAAACGGAACTGCTATATATAGTCGGCACATGCAAGCGGGAGGTAAATGGTTGTACAGAATAAATAAATAAAAATTATAAAAATAATTTTTTTTTTCCGTGTGGGTCTCATATTAATTCACTTTTTTCAAAGTGACTGCATGCCGCTTGCACAACTACCACTGTAAATAACATTTCTCAATTATAAAATAAGTCACAATTAAGGGAAAAAAAAAACAAATTAAAAAAATCGGCCCCATTCACTCAATCCAATATAGATTCCAACGGTGAGGCAAAATTGAAAGATAAGTCGTGTACGATTGTTAGGCAACAAATCATTTAAGTTACGTACGTGTCAATATTAACACCACTTACTAGAAATGTCAAAACGACAAATTTTAGCCTTTTTTGTTGAAGTCGTTGCATGGAGTTAGAAGCAAGGTGGCAATGACGTGCATGGAAGGAAAGTAGGTATATATAGGGACAGATCAACGGCATTCTTTTGTTAAAGTCGTGGTAGTTGAGAACAAGAAAATTTATGGACATTGTATATATGGACACATTATTGTGGGGGTCACCTTATCACAAAATTTATGTACAAGAACGTAATGGCGGTGATGGCATGGGGAACTGATCATTAATTCCACGTATAAAAACCTAAAATCATGTCCTAATTTGTAAATATTGGTTTTTTTAATAGATTTATGAATATATACTTCTACGAATATGCCAGCTAGTTGATAAAAAAAATATTATTCGTATTATTGACATTATATAATTAATTTATATAAAAACATTGGTTTAAACTTCTCCTATAGATTAGGTTTTGTGATATGTGATGAAGATATAAGATTTGAATAGTTTAATTTAGAAGAATGGTTAGAATTTCAAACAATTACTAGTTTAAATCGAGAGTTATGTCAAACTTCACAGGGATCTCCATCTCTTAAATCGTGATGATCACAATCAAATGTAGACTTTCTACTTGCCACTAGGTAATCGAGTCAAGCTTTATGGATCTTTGAGTTCTCTCTAAGCACGTGGCAAGGCTCAAAATAATAAGAGTGTTTAAGATTTAGGATTTAAAGAAACTCTTGAAGATACGTTTGGATATTGAGATAATCTTAAATAATATATGGATAATAATGAAAAAGTAATGAATAGTAATGAATAATTTGTAAATAATAATGAACTGTTTGGAAGATTTGAACAGTGAGTTGAGTTGAAATAAGATGAAATGAAAGTCAAAAGTTGAATAAAATATTATCAAATATTATTTTTTAATATTATTTTTATTTTAAGATTTTAAAAAATTAATTATTTATTATATATTTTAAAAATTTTGATAAAATTATAATAATTAAATAAAATAAATTGAAAGTATTTTTTAATTCAAACAAGACATTTGTAAATAATAATGAAATAATTTCCCTTCACTTACATTTAAACAAAAATCCTGGATTATTATCTCAACTTTTTTGAATGCTTCTGATGTAATGCTTTTGTCATATTATTTATATATATATATATATATTACATGTTAATTCTGATTTCAATGCTTCAATGTGTACTTTTGAATGCTAGCATATAATATGCAATATTTATTTATTTATTTGCTATTTTCAATTCAAAATTACTGCCAACTAATAGTAATTATGTCAAATTACTTTCAGTCTTTTTTAAATTAACTCTGTCTCATCCCTAACTCTTTTCCAATTTTAAGAAATATTTCAAAAGGCGAACTTAATATATATTTTTTTGATCATCCAATACCAGATTCCTTGTAATCTTATGCTCCAAATTTTTTCATAATTTATAAATAAAAAAATATATATAATATTTTGGTTCCACGTGCAGTACTTATATATAAGTTTAACACATAAAGTATGAATTAAAAAATGTTGGCCACTTTGATCTCATCTTATATATAAGTTTAACATTTCGGAAAGCATTTCATTTTATCTCATTTCATTATTATAAATCTCTCAAATTTTGACATAAAATATAATAATCAATTCAACCTTTTCAAATCTTAAAATAATAATAATATTAAAAAATAATGTTACAATAATATTTTATTCAATTTTTAAATTTTATTTAAAATCATTTCATCATATCTTACTATCAAAACCAGTCAATTTCACTCCATCGTTATCTTTAAGGTTAGAGACTATTTCGAGGTTTATATATTTCAGTTAAATGCTAAATTTAATATTTTTTAAATAGAAACAAATACATATGTGTGTATATATATAAATTGTTATGAAACTAATAAAAAGAAAGAGAAGGAAAGACAAAGAGAGAGATAAGGAAAGAGAGATGAAAGAATGTGTAGGATTATTCAATATTGAAAATCTTGAAGGATACCCATATATATAGGAGTACAAAGGACTTTAGGTATACCTTAAGTTATAATTGATAGCTAAGGGCGGTCATAATTGACTGCTAAGGACGGTCTTAATTGATAGCTAAACATGGTCTTAATTGACAGTTAAACATGATCATACAAATCCGTTTATAACACTCCCCCTTTGGACGACCATACATAAAGAATATGCCTCGTTAAAACCTTACCAAGGAAAAGTCCAGTGGAAAAAAATTAATGGCAAAGGAAAAAGAGTACAACATTAATGTGTATCGCCAAGTGTTTTAAGATTGCCTCATTAAAACCTTGCAAAGAAAAGCCCGGTGGGATAAAACCTTAGCGAAGAAAAAAGTGTACAATCAGCACATGTCTTCAAGACATTTACTCCCCCTGAAAAGTGAATGATAATATGTCTTCAAATCTCTGCATTCCAATGTTCTGCACAATCTTTTTAAATGTTACAGTTGGTAATGCTTTAGTGAATAAATATGCCAGATTATCACTTGATCGTATCTGCTTGACATTAATTTCACATTTTTCCTCATGAATTGCAATGGTCTCTGAGTGATTTGAAAATATAGCAGATAGTGTTTGCTTGACAAATTACCACACTACAACAGATTGGATTTTTTAAAACAAAAAATTTTGTCTCAAAAAATGAAAATTTCGTCCCTAAAAATTTTTAGAGATGAAAAATTTTCGTCTTTATTTTGTCTCAAAAAGGCTGTCTCAGAAAGTATTCGGAGACAATTTTCGTCTCCGAAAAGTATTTTTAAGGACGAAATTGGGCGGAACCGGTCGAAACCGTTCGAACGGGAAATTTTTTCTGAGACAAAAAAATGTCGTCTCAGAATCAAGTTCGAACAAAACATTTTTTGTTCGAACAAAAAGTTGGTAATTGACGTTAGTTCGAAGAAAAATATCATCTGTTCGAACAAACAATCTATTAACGGAAAATCTTCTGTTCGAACGAATTTTTAGAAATGAATTTATTCGAATGAGTATTTAATTGTTCGAACGAACGAGAGGATTGTATTTCCATGTAAGTTCGAATGGTTATATTTTTGTTCAAATGGGTATATTTTTGTTTGAATGGATATGGTTTTGTTCGAATGTATGCATAAATGGTAATTTAGCATTCGAACGGCATTGATTAAACAAAATGAAATTGATACTAATACAAATTGTAATCTGTATAGATCAAATTGTAATCTATATACATCAATTGTTCAAATGTTTACAGACATCATAAATATTAAAGGCAATTAAAAAAGTCAAATGAATTATGATGGTGGTGATTGTGGTGGCATAGAGTTTTGGGACATCATTAATTGAAATTGTTCAAACATTTTTTGGTTATTTAATTGTAGCCTCTCTTCTAATCTTGCTTCTAATTCTGCTGCTTGATCTAATCGGGTCAGCAACTCTTTTTCCTTCGATCTCAATCGTTCTATCTCAAGTGCAGCTTCCTATAATTTTTTAGTCTTGTCGTCATTCGATCTGGCTTTAGAAGAGGATGAAGATGTTGAGGATGGCTTCACGCAACGTCCTAAGCCCCTCAAATATCCAGAACGTGATCCAAGAACTTGAGAAAAGATTTGAGCATCGTTGACAGATGATTCATCAGATGGATCCGCAACAGTGTCTTTAAGAGATATCATCTTGTCCTGGAAAAAGAAAACATTAAAATTAGTATATGTAGAAAAAATATATTTAGACAATGAAATTAAATAAACTTAAACTTACATAATTTGCCTCTGCCTCAGGATTGCTCCAAACACCATCACGATTTTTATGTGCTTTAGCATACAATTGGGTCAGATCATAATCAGTAGGATTTTCTTCTTGCTGCAAAATGAAAATTAATATCATAATTTATACGAAAAAAGTGTATATATTAAATATTTAATGGAGACAATAAGAACTAACCATTTTTTTGTACAAGCGATGAAAAGATCGAGAACCCACGTGATGGTGTATTGTTAAATTTGATCTATTTGCTTTGTTCACTGTACTTCGTTTCTAAAAAAAAGTATTATAATTTTTACATTTTATACATCTATAATTATAAATTATTAAAAAAAAAAGATAGTAGCGAAATTACCTGATAAGCAGAATCTTCAAATAGATCACATACTTTCTCCCATTCGTTTGGTGGCATTGCTTGGAATGGATTTTGACGCGCCTCTATCGGAGTACTGAATTTCTGATAGTGTGCATGGCATCGACCTTTGTACCTCCGGAATGCATTCGACATCAGTTCCTCAATCGTTTGTCGATCCTCTCGCCGACCAAAATTTAGTTCAAACTCGTCCTTCAAATAATTATAAACAATTAGTATAATTTCAAACAATCTCATTTAAATAAAAATGTTATACAAAGTAACTTATTACCAGACAACGATTTTTGATGTGGTCTTTCACATCTTGGGGAACTTTAGCCCAGGAGGATGTAGCCATCGGTGCATACGTGCGAGTAAGTGTACCAACATAAGAAGCAAGCCAAGCTGCCGAATCCCCAGAGCCACCGGTGTGATCATCAGATATATCAACTTTAATTTTACCCACTTTCCTTACTTTTTCTATGCAGACACCCCTCGTAATGCCTCTAACTCGGCGCTGGTTTACAACAACTATATATACAAAATTAAAGCATATATTTTAATTAAATTAATTTTATTTGAAAGATATACAGTGATTAAATACCTTGTTCTGGTTCTGGTGACAGTGGCCCACCATTGTTGGTAGGTGAAGCACACGGAGATTCAGTAAGTGGTGGGGATGGCTCACGTGTTCTTTTGCGTTTAGGAGGCATATCTGTTTGAAATTATAATAAATTATTATTCGAAGAAGATACATTTCATATTTTTATAAGAATTATACCTACACAAATATCTGTTTGAAAATCATTCGGTATCAGTATTGCTGGACCAATCGCTCTCATCCTCAGTTGACACTTCAGTTGATTCATGTTCTTCCGACATGTCACCTTCAACTACTTCGGGTTGAACATCTTCTCTGCGCAATGGGACCATGTCATAATGGCTTAGATCAACAAATAGATTGATGCCTGATTCATTTTCTTGATATGCTTCTTCATGGTCTGGACTATCAACTTCTTCATGTGGTTTGTCTGCCTCTGGAATATAATCATATACATTTCTGGGCGCAAACTTCTCGACTATTCTCCATGGATTTCCGAACTCCGGATCATCTAAATAAAAAACTTGATTTGCTTGGCATGCGAGAACGAATGGATCGTCCTCATACCATTTGCGAGATGTATTGACACTTACAAAATATTCATCCTTACGCACTCCCAACCTAGGATTTGAGACATCCCACCAAGTACATTTAAATAACCAGACCATATATCCCCCCACATACTTTAATGCTATGATATCTTCCACAATTCCGTAAAAATCGATATTATCATCCCCATGACTTCCTTCGACAACAACCCCACAATTTTGGGTTTTCCTATATCGTTCTCTGTCTGCTATGTGAAATCTATATCCACGCACCAAACATTCTGAATATTGGATAGCCCGCTTAGACGGACCACATGCCAAAGCATATACTTCTGGTGAGATATCACATGAATGGTCATTATATTTCGATGCAACCTACATAAATAAAATACGGATGAAATTTAAAATTATAATCATATTTAAAATAAGGCTGCATAATTTCTTCCCGAATAATACCGTATGTTCAAACCATGAGGCAAATTCTTCTTCGTGCGCCTTTTCTACATCAGTCACACCATTCGTGCGAAGTAGTTGTATATGTTCGCTGCGTATGTTAATGTAAGTTATTAATTTGTATCCATACATACTAAAGTATTAGAAATGCACATAATACTACTGCCAAATTAGATGATCATCACTAACCTCAAATATTGTTCAATCTCTTCACAATTATTTAAAACATACCATCGAGCTCTTTCAAACTCTCGCCCACATAGGTCATAGCCCCCTTGTGCACCTATAGGACGTACTTTCTGGGAGAACACGGTAAATGTTGAGGAAACTCCCATTTGTCCACCTTCATAATTTCGATCTGGTCTCGTAAATCTAGTATCAACCCCACGAAAATACATTGAACAAAATGTATGCCACTCATTATGAATATATGACTCTGCGATCGATCCTTCCGGACGAGCCTTATTTCCCACAGATCGCTTAAGTTTTCCCAAAAACCGTTCAATAGGATACATCCATCTATACTGAACGGGGCCAGCAACTAAAGCCTCACGAGGCAAATGCACAGCCAAATGAACCATTACATCAAAGAATGAAGGCGGGTACAAACTCTCCAATTTACACAATATCAATGCAATGTCAGCTTCCATTTTTAATAAGGCATCAACTTTCAACGTTCTACTGCAAATATTTCTGAAAAGTTGCCCTAATTCTGTAATAGCTGTACGAACATCTGGAGTAAGCTTTCCGCGCACACCAACTGGCAACAATCGCTGTAAAAATATATGGCAGTCGTGACTTTTTAGACCAGTTATCTTCCAATCATGAGGTAGGACACATCTTGACATGTTCGAAGCATAACCATCGGGTAATTTGATTGTCATGAACCAATCACAGAATTTCTTTCTCTCATCACTTGAAAGTGTATACCATCCAAGGGGCATATAAGCTGATAACCCAGTATCTTGCAAATGCAACTCCGATCTGATTCTCAACTCTTTCAAATCTTTACGAGAGTTGACTGTATCTTTTGTTTTCCCTTGTATTGACATTAGGGTACCCAAAATATTCTCACATATATTTTTTTCAATGTGCATTACGTCTAGATTGTGACGCAGTGTTAATGTAGACCAGTATGGCAAATCAAAGAAAATACTTTTTTTGGTCCAATTCAATTCCACTGCTTGTCTTTTCCTCTTTCGGCATCTTGCATTCTTTCCAAATCTGTTGTCTGGAATATCTGTCAATTGAGTGAAAATATCACTACCAGAATACTTTGGCGGTGATGACCTATGCTCAACCCTTCCATCAAACATTACTCTATTTGAACGCCATCTATGATCATGAGGTAGATATCGAAGGTGTCCCATGAAACATAATTTCCGGCCATTCGTTAACCACTGAGACTGTGTATCTTTGTTACAAACAGGACAAGCCATTTTTCCCTTTGTGCTCCACCCAGACAAGTTCCCGTATGCTGGAAAATCATTTATTGTCCAAAGTACTGCAGCCTGCATCTTGAATTCACGCTCAGCGGCCACATCATATGTAGTGACACCATGTTCCCACAAC
Organism: Carya cathayensis; assembly: GCA_011037825.1. Taxonomy (NCBI): domain Eukaryota; kingdom Viridiplantae; phylum Streptophyta; class Magnoliopsida; order Fagales; family Juglandaceae; genus Carya; species Carya cathayensis. The sequence continues at coordinate 176,554 of QGSO01000217.1, read as the reverse complement.
TCTTTCAACTCTGCCATCATTGGTTGCAAATATACGTCTATTTCATTTCCTGGTGACCTTGGCCCTGGGATCAATAGAGTCATCATAAAATAAGGATCCTTCATACACTTCCATGGGGGAAAATTATAAGGCATTACTATGACAGGCCAGGTGCTATGAGAAGTGCTCATGTTGCCAAATGGATTAAATCCATCAGTTGCTAAACCAAGACGTACATTGCGAGGTTCTTCGGCAAACCATGGATACTGGTCATCAAATTTCTTCCATTGTAAGGAATCTGCAGGATGAGTGAGGAATTGATCATTTTGAACTCTTTGTGTGTGATGCCAAGTTATATCTTTCGCAGTCATCCGGGAAGTAAATAATCTTTGAAGTTGAGGAATAAGCGAAAAATGTCTTAGCACTTTATGGGGTACATTACGCTTATCTGATGTCCATCTTGACTCATGACACACCAGACATGATTCACATTCTGCATATTGCTTCTAGAAGAGAACACAATCATTCTTACATGCATGGATGATATTATAATCAAATCCTAACCCTCGCTTCAATTTCTTCGCTTCATAAAAATTTCGAGGTACTACGTTATCATCTGGCAGAGCCTCTTTAAATAATTCAAGCAGCATATCGATAGCCTTTGCAGAAATACGACAAATAGATTTAATATGTAGCAACCTGACAGTGAAGGACAACTTGCTATGACGGGTGCACCCTTCGTACAATGGATGTTGTGCATCCTCCCACAATGATCCAAAGTCTTCATTTCCCTCAAATGACTGGGTAGATGTTCCCTCTCCAACCCTAGCACCAAATATGCCTGTGCCAAGATCTTCTAACATTTCAGTCATATCTTCTCCATTATCATAACTATCATCAGAAACATCAACATTTATGTCCTCCGTGTCGATCTCGTTACATTCATCCATCTGGCTGAGATGACTGCAAAATCTAACTCCTTGGGGAAATGGTTCTCCATGTAAAACCCAATGTGAATATTTCGAATCAATTCCATTTACGAATAAATAATCCTCCACAGCCATCATATTATATGAACTAAGGTATTTGCACTTCTTGCATGGGCATCTTATAAATCCTCGACTATCAACACTCCCACAAGCAAATTCTAAGAAAGACTTGACCCCTTGTGCATATTGCTTATAGTCTCGACCAAGTCTATCTCCCAACAACATCCAACTCTTATTCATCTATAAAAAAAAACTGAAATCATGGAATAAACACTATAAATAATACGTTACAATACACGTGTTTGTTTTCCCTGTACTTTTAAGGTAGTTGGTCCTATCCCATTCGAGAGACTATCATCTATATCGAATATGTACTCAGTCTAAAACTCGTATGTTAGTAAAAATTTCGGCAGCATTTCCCTACAATTCTCCAAGTATGCTAGTCACGATAAGTCGTCGACCCTATTTATGCGCCGAGAAACTTATGAACTACATACTCGAAGAATGTAGGAAAATGCTAAACCAAAATTTAAATTGACTAACACATGAGTTTTAACTAAATATATATGCCATATAGATGATAGAATCTCAAACTGTCCACTTTGGACAATTCAAGAGTTATACCCAAACATTCTTTAAGAGAATATTTGGCCACAACTCTCGAACGGGTCTAAGATTTAATTGCATGTAAAATAACTACAAAATTCAAGCGCTCAGTTGTAAACATAAAAAGCATACATCACAAATACATGAGAAGATTACATTACAAGTATACATGATGGGCCCTTAAAGATTTTGAAATATCTTAATACTTGAGTACTTAAATATTTTTAAATATTTAATTATAATAATTTAATTAAATATGTTAATATTATATTTTAAGTATTAAGCTATTTAATTAGAGTACTTAGATATAATTAATTAAATATTATGTATTAATCATCTTAATACTTGAGTACTTAAATATTTTGAAATATTTATTTATAATTTTTTAAATAAATATCTTATTATTATATCCTAAGTATTAAGCTATTTAATTAGAGTACTTAGATATAATTAATTAAATAGTATGTATTAATCATCTTAATACTTGAGTTCTTAAATATTTTTAAATATTTAATTACAATTTTTTAAATAAATATCTTATTATTATATCCTAAGTATTAAGCTATTTAATTAGAGTACTTAGATATAATTAATTATACATTATGTATTAATCATCTTAAGACTTGAGTTCTTAAATATTTTCAAATATTTAATTACAATTTTTTAAATAAATATCTTATTATTATATTTTAAGTATTATACATTACTCTAATTAAATATCTTATTATTATAATTTAAGTATTACCCTAAATTACTACATGCCAAGTATTTAATTATTTATATTAATACTTGAATACTTAAGTTGCTAATCTATTTAAATACAGGACTTCAATATTTACAATTATACATTATAATTACATTATCATAACTATCATCAACAATATTTAATATATATTGTTCGAACAAACACTCCATAAATTCGAACAAAAATCTGAACGCGTTATATTATATTCGAACTAAGAAAAGTCAATTCGAACGGTGTTCAGAGCGTTCGAATGAAACCAAGCCAGAAACCAGTCACGAAACAGAGCAACAAACTGAACCACAAAACACAATTTTCACATTCATGATGCCATATTTCAATACAACACATTGAAAACTATATGATTATCCCTAAATATGATTATTAAACAACTTAGAAAACTAAGAAAACACACCTCTTCTCCTTCTTCTTTCTCTCTCAAGAAAACAACAATCCACAATACCTATATATGCATAAAACAGATTCAACCATGCTGTTCTATCCCAACAAAAAACTTGTAAACGAAAATCGGAATGAAAAATAACAAAAATAACATATTACCTCTTCTCCTTCTTCTTTCTCTCTCAAGAATCTCTTCTCTCTCAATGCTTTCAAGCTCTCTCTCTCCACAACACTCTCTCAGAGCCTCTGCCACGCTCTCTCTCCCTTTCTCACAATACAATCCGAGTGAAAATAAAGTGAAAGGATCGGATTAATAATATGTGCATTTTAGTTCGAACTAATTTTTATAAGTTCGAACGCAAAAATCCGAAAACCGCGAATTTTTCTCACAATAATTTTCCCGTTCGAATTAATATTTTTCACGTTCGAACAAAAAAAAAGGAATATTCTCCAGTATATACTGAAATTTTGGCGCGAATTTCCCCTCCAAACAAAAAAATTCGTTCGAACATAAAATATATTTATTCGAACTATTTTATATTAGTTCGAACAGATAATTATAGAAATATATAAGTATAATATTATATATTATTATGTGTATATGTAAAAATTATATACACTATATAATACTAAGTGTCACTAAACGCATAATACTAAGTTTCTTATCAATCTATAATATTAAGTATTTAACATAGTATATTATTTTATTTACAATCACTAATAATGTTATACTTATAGTTAGTATCACTATAAGTATTATACTAAGTAATATAATAGTATAATACTAAGTGATATTAAATTATAGATAGTATAAAAATATAAAAACTAATAGTACTGTAATACTTTATAATATAGTCTAAGTACTTTGTTTATTACTAATATATAAACTAAATATATTAGAAATATGTATTTTATACTTATATTTAATACAATGTTTTACTATATACATTGTATATTTACTTTATAATGCAATGCTTTACACAATACTATTTTATACTGATATAATGCATAATATATATACTATTACATATATATATATATACTAGTTAGTCACAATATATATAAGTAACTAGTATAAAACTCAATACTATATATATAGTTATCTAATATATATTATATATATACTAGTTCGAAATTTTTTATTAGTATATATATTAGTATTATATACTAGTATTACTAATATAAAACGTATTGTTTTACCTCTTGTACTTATATATATATATATTTTTTTTTTTTTGAAGTATTATATATTTAATTCGAACTTATACCCTTTCAATTCGAACTTATACCCTTTTAGTTCGAATTAATTATACTTCCGTTTGAACGAATTTACGTTATTTAACCCGCAAGACAACTTCTTCTCCGATCATTTCGTGCCTCCTCTCATTCGAACTTACGCTCACACCTCCGCCGTTAGCAGCCTCAACGCCGCCACCAACTCCTCCGTTGTCCTCAGATCTCCTAGAACAAGAGGTATGCCTTAAATGAGTGTTATTTTTATGACTTTTTTGGTTAGTTTTGGGGGGGTTGGATTTTGAATGAATCCGGCCCCATTTTGTTGTTTTGGGGCCAAATGACTCAGTATTAATCGATAGAAATGATAAAGATTTACTCCTAAATCATTTCTACCGATTAAAATGTAGGATTCTTTGTGAAAAATGATAGTGTCGATTCGGGATTGAGTCGACTCATCCATGTCTATTTGGCTCAGTTCCGTTCGAATGAGCCAAACTTCCATTCGAATGGAAGTCATCGCATTCGAATTAAATTTAGGTTTATTCGAATGGAAAATAATTTTATTCGAATGGAAGTTAGGCTCATTCGAATTAATTTAAATTTTATTCGAATGAATATAATTTAATTCGAATGGAATTAAAAGCCATTCGAATAAGCAGTTGTCAAACATGACAGCACAACATCATGCATCCTCCAATTCACTTTAATTACATCACATATATATTTTATACATCAACAGGTATCTAATGGCAAGCAGCAGCAGAAGAAAACGTTCCCGACCCCAGACAGTCGAAAGTAGCTCCGCAACTACCGCTCCTTCTCAACCGGCCGTGAGACCTATACTAGTTGAGCGGGAGATCATTCTGGGCGACTTCCATGACCTCACTTGGGAGGGGCGGAGCATACATGACATCATCACCGATCGTGGATGGACCCCGATCTGTCAACAGAAAGGCACAGCATATTCTGAGATGGGTGAGCAGTTTGATGATGCTCTGTGCTATAACTTAGTAGTCTGGGGAATGAGTATTATATTCTCTCCCCGCGTTATTGCTGAGTTTCTAGATTTGCGGCGAGAGCCGGGTGCATATCCTGCAGCAGCAGCAGCGACTGCACCATCTGGAGAGGACACAACAGTCGCATCCTCATCGCCAGCGTCGGATGTACAGACCGCAGAGCTGGATGCTGGCTCAGATGATAGTGAGAGCGGCGATGAGGTACCTGATGATGGTCTCACAGACGATCAGGTTCGTGACCTAGTGCGAGACCATGAGGCTCCTCCATATGATGGCAGTAAAGTGATCCGACAGGCCGACTGTACAGCATTTTTCAGAATGCTTAATTTGATTGTCGGGTATAACATTGATCCGAAGAAACACAAGACTGATTTCGGGATCGAGCGGGCCAGATTTTTGTTACGGTTAGCACATGGGGAGCCGATTGATCTGGCATTATATTTCTTCCTCCGCATTCGCACCTAGTCACGCTATTCAGGTGGAGGTAGTCTACCATTTACATTATTGATATCTAACCTCCTACTCCGTTCAGGGGTTACAGTGACTCTGACTGAGCGGAGATCACCACAGATGGGGCCTGTTAACAAGATCACATTCAGTAAGAGCAAGGGTCACTTGCCGAAGACTCGTGCAGTGCAACAGGATCAGCCTCCTCCTATTGATCCAGCTTCTACTGCTGCTGCCCCTATTGAGAGACATCCTGCTGGGGCTACTCCAGATGAGGTACGGGCTATATTGGCGGAGCACCGCGACATTTTATTGAGGGACTTCATTCACCCCATGATGGAGAAGCTTAAGGACCTAGAAGGACGCATGCAAACTTTACAGGAGGATTTTGATTTATTTAATAAATAAATATTGTTAGTTATTATTTTACTTTTTTTATGTTGTATATAACGTCTAACTCATTTTGGGATGTAATTAATGCAGTATGATTTTTATTTTTAGTGTTTGCTAGCCTCTTTATTGTTAATTATATTTTCTTCTCATTATACTTAATGTTCACGATAATTGAAAAAATGACACTATCTTTATTTTTAATATTTAGTTAACTAAAATACTTTTAAATTAATTACATAAAAATAATTTATGAATTTGTAAATATTTTAATTCATTGTAAATCATAATATATAATATATAGAACTTTTTATTCACTTTGGAAATGATAAATAATTAATAGAAAAAATATGTATTCTTACAATTTTAACAATATATCTTTTCAATTAAACAATACCGTTCGAACACGTTAATACTAATTCGAACAAATAATATTTCATTCGAATTAATTAATTTTTTGTTCGAATTAAATTTTTTTAGTTCGAACGGTATAAATTTTTGGAGACGACCTAATTCGTCTCAGAATCTCCAGTTTGAACTACTATTTTTTAGTTCGAATGGATTTATAAGGTTTTCCATGTTTTGAAACGAAATTAAAATTTCGTCTCAGAAAAGTACTTTTAGGGACGAAATTAATTTCATCCCTAAGAAATTTCGTCCCTAAAAATAAAATTTCTTGTAGTGCCATGATATAGCAAAATTTTTATAAGTAAATATATATCCAATTTGAGATCTATCTATGCGTGGATCTGAAAGATAACCTGCATCCGCATATCCAACTAATTGTAGACTTGATTCATATTGATAAAATAATTTCATATCAATCGTACCTCGGAGGTAACGAATGACATGTTTAATATCATTCTAATGTCTTCAAGTTGGTGCAGAACCATATCTTGCAAGTAAATTAATTGAAAATGCAATATCAGACCGAGTGCAATTTGGAAGATACATCAGGGGTCAAATTGCACTGAGATAAGGTACTTCAGGACCAAGAATTTTTTCATCGTCTACACTAGGACGAAATGGATTTTTCTACACGTCAAGTGATTGAACAACCATTGGAGTCCTCACGTGATAAGTTTTGTCCATATAAAAGTGTTTCAAGACTTTATAGTGAAAGGTCTTTGTGTTAATGCATGTCAATATTGTGTACCAACTCTTTAAATGATGCAGTTGATAATATTTTGGTAAATAAATTCACCATATTGATTCAAGATCGTTTTAATATTAAATTCACTACTCTTCTAGAGTTGTGCTCTTTTGGAGTTCTTATAAATAACATAGTTAGTGGAGAAGTCATCAAAATTAAGCCATCAACCTCTATATTTAACAAAAATAATAGCCACTTTTTTAGACTAAACAAGCACCGTAGAATTTTACAGCTCTTATGTAGCTGTCAAGAGCCGTAGGGTTATGATGCTACATCTCTTATCTCTTGTAGAGAGATGCCTCACGAGAGACACTGTGAAGCAATAGAGATGCTTTGTTCTTCCTTTTACTCACCTGAGAATGTTATTCTTATGATATGAGCATAGATTCATTTTTCTAGAAAAATTTATTCTAATGTCATTTCAGAATCAACATTTCTTAGTACTCAATATTTTGTCTCTGTTATGACCATGTCTCAGAGGTTATTAGATAAAGTGAATGAGGTCAACCAACTCAATAATCAAATATCTTAATTGCATTAGAAGCTCTTTGCGAAGAGTCGTAAGAACAAGAAACTGAAGGAGGAGAATAAGGCGCTAAAATAGTATGCCTGTGATCTTCAGAATCAACAGCAACGGATATTTGAAGAAATCCAAATACTTAGAGAATAAGGACAAGTTGCATTTAATCTCGCCGTGGATATCTAAAAAAGTCTAACTTCTAAGAGATTAGGGGCAAACTGCTATCAATATATGTAATTTTGTCTTACTTTCATAATTTTCACTATAAAAGAAATATTCAGTTCATTTTCATTCGCATCATATTTTCTTTATTTTTCTGTAATTAGAGAGAAGGAAAGACAAAGATAGAGAGATGAAAGAATGTGTAGGATTATTCAATATTGAAAACCTTGAATGATACCCATATATATAGGAGTACAAATGAGTTTAGGTATAGCTTAAGTCTTAATTGACGACTAAGGACGGTCAATTATGACGGCTAAGGACGGTCATAATTGACGGTTAAGAACGGTCTTAATTAATGGCTAAACATGGCCATACAAATCCGTTAATAACATAAATATATATTATATATATTGGTTATCCCTGCCTTTTTTTTTATCTTTAATTGGAAATATGGTTTTCCTTGACTTTGAAGACTAGGTTGGGCAGTTTGTATAAACTCATCCACGTGTACAAGTTGGGACAGTCGGAAAATAAGTTTTTATTAATTTATTATTCATTGATTATTAGGACATGTTGATAACATTGTTTAGAAAAACAAAGAAGGAATCACCTCGACCTTATTCACAAAATTTGTGGAGAACAATATAGTGACGGTAATATTGATGAAGCCACCAATTTCAATCACAAAAACTTAAAAACACGCACCTACTTTTTTGTAATTGGATGGATGCATCTAGACGGAATAACGCACCTACGATAATTACCATTCGACACAAATATAAAATTACACAAATAAAAAAGCATAGTTTATTTTTTCCATTTATTAATATAGATTTAAAATATAAATTATTTACATGTTGATGCAAGGAATATTATGTCATTCACATTGTTAACATGGGGTAAATGATTTGTAAGAGAAATTATTTTACATCTTTTACATATTAAATTATTTCATGCAAGAAGTATAAGCATTTTGTTCACTCTTTATCTTGTCAACATTACATAATTTAATTTGTAAGAGAATCTAATTTTAAATTTATTTTACAAATTAAATCATATCATACATGTTAACAGTATAGACATTCACCAATGTTGTTTTTCCTAAAATGTGGCAATGACAAATGTTCCTTGCAAATGGTCTTTTACAACAAAAATTTGACTTTTTGCAACACTATAAGTGTAGTGGATTCTACAAAACTGTCATTGCAGGTTTGATACCAATTGTTATGAAAAATGATAATAAAAAAGTAAAGTAAAACATAAATCAATCACACATGACACAAAATTTACATAATTCGGCAACTTGTCTACATCTGTGAAGATGCAGAGAATTCTATTTCCTTGAGGAATGCCAAAATACACTATGGGGGTGAAAATACAATGATCTTACATCCGTATTATTCACAATGTACATATATAGGTTATGCAGCAAAAGCCTTAGCAGATTCAATTATCAGATTATTTGCTCAAATAAGCATCAAGCGAACTCTCTGTCTTAGCTTATGCCAACTAATGAGTGAGTATTAAGTGAACTCTCTGTCTGAGATTCGTTTGAGTGCTATGTCGAGCAAAAGTCAAACAAACTTCCTACCTGCCTCCTCTTAGTCATAAACCAGGCTCCAATGCTGGCATTATTTCCTCACTTCTTACGTGTTTGGGCAATGAATATGATCCTATGGTCCTTGAAGATCATTGGTCATCTTCTCACTCATAAGCTCCCATTTAAATTGAAATACGACAATATTCGAGTTCTGATTCTTGTTGAAAAGGTTCATAGAAGAGATTCTGGTGAGATTTTGGGTTTGGGTTTGGGTTCTACCCTGAATGTTGACACTCGAGTAGGGGATATGATAGGTCAAAGTCTAGAAATAGGAGCAAGAGAAAGTCAAGGTCTAGGCATTAATCAACTTGATGTAATTGTGGCAAGACGGGCTACATCTAAAGAGACTGTCGAGATTTGAAGAAGACTGAGGATGATACTATGAAGGTGGTGAAATATGTAAGCCTAGGGAAATCTCCTGAGGTTAGGGATGCAGAAGGGAGTCAGTTTTGCAGTTCCTCATGAATCAAAATATGTAAGCATGGGGAAATCTCGTGAGACCACAGTACAAAGCAGAGGTGAGAGAGATAGGGTGAGTAGGTCTGGTGATCTAGGGTTGTCTACACCTACAGTTGTTGCTTGCAAGGCATCCAGGATGCCCAAACCTCTACACATTTATTCACCCACCTTGAACTATATCCTACTGACTAAAGGTGGTGAACCATGGAACTATGTTAAAATCTTTCAAGATAGGAGTTCAAGTAAGTGGGAGTCAGGTGTGAAGAAGTTTAATAACATGGTTGCTTGCATTAGTATTTTGCTAATTACAAGGACCGGATTCCATTTTTTATGTGATATCCTCTTTCAAAATATAACACATATATCTATATTAATCCTATGTCTACTGTCGTGATTATAGAAATTAATATAAACTCATTATGCTTTGTAAAATTCTTGAATGTAGGTCACAAAGGTGTGTATTTATTTCTAAACTATACTGCCAAGGTTTGATTAATTCAAGAACTAATATTAAACTTCAACCTTCGTTACTTCATTCAACATCTTAAACATGCAAATTATGGCCAGTAAATTGCTAGAATGAAAACCAAAATCATAAAATTGCATAACAAAGGATATTCAATATAACCATATTCACATCATATTAAAAATGTAGTGATTACATCCTAGCCCTAGAATAAGAAAACTAGTAAATCATAACTGATAAAACAATCAATTATTTCTCAAATATAAATTTGAATTCAACATCCTTAACAACAATTTAGCAACTAAAAATTCTAGAAAGAAAAAAAAGAACTATGTAATTGTAGAAATCGTGAGCTTTGCTTTTTCTCTCAGAATTAGAGTTGCTCCTTTCAATCCTCCTCTCCCACTTTCATGCCAATAATATGTTTATATATGGTAGAAAAAAAGAAAACCGAAGGTTTTTTTTATTCCCCTTAAAACATCGTGTGACTTTTTGGACTTATTTTGGTATTCGGGCTTCAGAAGTTTGAATTTTGAAATTATTATTAGAGACAAAGTTGTAGCCCTTTACAATATTTTTTCAACCCATTAAGAATTGAATCAATCGGATATGTGAGTAGGAATTTACGGTCAAAATACTAAAATATGTCTAAGCTGCCTCCTAATGCATTTCAAATTTGAATTTCTTGTGAATTCCTTTTGTGATTTCTTTTTTTTTTTCCTTCCTTTTTTGTCTTTTTTCTTTTTCTGGAACTTTTTCTTTTTGAAACCCTCATTCCATATCTTTAGGCCATCCAATCCATTTAAAATCGATTCTCTTTTCAAATTTTAAAAAAAAAAATATTTCCTATATATGCTGCTGAAAATTCAAAATTCTTGGCTTTCCAAATCCTAGCTAAATTTAGAGCATCATAATGACATATTTTCGACCTGGACCCTTCATGAATATTTTAGATCTCATTCTCAGATTTCCAACAGGCCTAAGCTTGCTTTATTCTGACTTATAAAACTCCAGACACAGGTTGAAAATCGAAACAGGATCTGGGCTGTAATAAACTTCCAGACAGATTTTGACTTCTCCGTTTCTGCTAAAGTTTGAACTTCGAAACGGTAGAATTGGGTTTTGAGCTCTTCATAAAAGTTTTAGTTCAATGTCTTAGCTTTCCAACAAGCCAAACAAAACCTAAAACTAATGTATATAACTCCAGTTAGAACCCAAAAACCAAACAGTGTTCTGGTTTGACTAGACCAGACCAACTAGGATTTGCTCTCTAAACCTAGCCCCATTTTTGCCTCTTCACATCATCCAAATTCTAACCTAATCCAATAATTCAACACCTGAAAAATATCAAGAATTCCCAAGATTTAAAGAAATATAAAAGACACCTAAAATTCTAAACACTTTGAATCAAAACACTTAGGACTAAAAAAATGTGTGAAATAAATTCCAACATCAACTTCCAAGGAGGAACATTGCACAAAAGGTGGGTGCATTGAATAAAGACTTAGTAGGATGGCTGTAGGAGGAGATATTAGTCACCCAAGTCAGAGAAGGAGGCCTCAGCTATTGGTTCTCTGATGTGTGTCAGGGTCCGTATGAGACTAGGTATTACCAATGCAATGGGAGATGTGAGTTGCCCTACAGATGTGTTGATTGAGGGAACTACACGTGACGAACTGAAATCATGCAAGACTTCAATTGGTCTTCTAGCTTGAATATAGGAGCTACAAAGGTGAAGGGTGTTTGCTAGAGACAGTGGATGACATGTGGTTGAACCAGTTTCCAAGTGGAAGATTGTTGGGTTTATGAAGTCAAGTTTGTGAGCTGAGAAAACACCAGACAGAAAGTTTGCTCGACGTCGCCCAATAGGTCGCTCGAGCAAAACTCACGCAGAGAGTTCGCTCAAGTCTCGTTCGACACTTCGCTCAAGTGAATAATCCAAAATTGTTGCCTTAGATTTTTCACCACATCATACATATATATATATATATATATACACATATATATATATATGTTTCAAACAATAAAACATAACTATGAGGCATTTTTGAACATAGAAAGGAACATAAGCAATAGAGAGAGAGGGAGAAAGTATGAGGAGTGAAAATTTTCTTGTATTCTCTCAATGTATTTCAAACTTCCCTCTCACAATGTAGGCACATTATTTAACCATATAAATTTTGTGTCGTGTATAATTGATTCTATTTTTCATTTTACTATTTCTTCCAATAATTCCCAACACATCCTTTTTGTTTTTATTATATCAAAGGATCAACCCACAGGGAGTGTCTGCATCAATTAGACTGAAGATGGTTTGTACCCATGGCGGTCAACTACACCATTGTATGGCTGCTTTTGTTTGTGAACAGGCTTTCATTAATTGGTTGTTGGCATGATCGCTTGGATCATCTTGTTCATCAAGTTCTTATAAACGACTTTCAACTTCCAGTTTTGTACAATAAGGAGCCCTTGGTCCGCCTTTTATGTGAACTAGCCAAATGCCATTGTCTTCATTTTCCAGCTGCCACTAGCTTTACTACCAAGTCTCCTTTTTAATTAGGTTTTGTTGATGTAAGGAGTCTTGCACCTATGATTTCTAGTAATGACTTCAAGTAATATATTTCGTTTGTTAGTTCTTTTAGTCCTTATACTTGGTTGTATCCAATCAAGTTGAAATTTGATGTAGATCAAGTTTTTCTTCTATTTCAAAAATAAGCGAAAATGTTTCTTGATGCTAAGAGCAAATCTATACAAAGTGATCGGGGAGGTGACACTCTTGTCTCTTGATGTATTGTCCACACTTTTGAGCACAAGTACTGCTTGCCTGCCTTCTTGTCAAGATTGATCGATTCACTAGGATAATGCTTCACCAAGTAAACCTATGTGATCTAGCATAGGGCTAGTTTGGATTCAGATATGAGATGAAACACTTTCTGAATCTAAACGGGGCCTATATGTCAACTTGGCCTTGTAAATCTGATTTTGAACCTGACAAGACCCGAGAGATCTTATTTAAGGAGCCAACCCGAACCGATTGGACCTGAACAAAAGCAAACTTGGTCGAACCCGTATCACCTAACTTTAAAAACATGGTCATTATCCATGCTTCCAGAAACATAAATTGATTCAAATCATTCAAAGATTTATAGACCATGGGAGAGGAAGAGACAGAAGTGGTCTTGGGATCGAAGGAGGAGAAGATCTTGAGCTGAGAAGTTGAGGCATCCCCAAGCCTCAACCTGCCTAGCACCAGCAGCAATGGTGGCGGCAACAGATCTGTAAACGACAACATCTAGCTCAAGCAATGCTACGCTAAAGGCAGAGAAGTAGATCTATAAACGGCAGCGTCTAACAGCGGCATCTAACCTCTTCTCTTCTCTTCTCCGAATAGCAAACTCAAAAAAGCCCAGCTTTTTAACTTCTCTCTCAGCTCAAGGGCTTAGATCCGACTCTAATTTTGGAAATGAGGGTGGCTATACTAATGGTGGACAACTGCTAAGGAATTTAATTTATGGTGGTTGTTGCAAGATGATTTTGGTAGGAAGACGTGATGGCAAAAATTAATGAAAGAATTCTCTGCAAGCAGTACATATAGGCTATCTTCCATTTTTTCGTTTTCTTCTTATCTTCTCTTCTCTTCTTTGCATAGCAAACCCAAAATTTTTTGTTCACCATTTTCTATTTCATTGCATTTTCCTTTTTATGAATTTTGTTATGCCCCCAACTCCCACGTACGGACACGTGGAAATCAAGGCGTCGGGATGATGACAACACGGGTCATACATCCCATTACCAAGTGCCAAGTATGTGTACATGTAACATGTGTACAAATAAATCACACAGTGGATAACAAAGTCTTACAACTAAGTACCAGAATTTTGTTTCAATACAAACCAGCTTAAAACCCACGTAATAAAATATTACAAGTTCAACATTGTTTCAAATACCAACTACATAACATAAAAACCAATAAAGATAATATCCAAGGGTAAACAACTCCAAATCAATACTCTGGAAAAGCCAACTCCTCCTCCTCCTCAATCTCTGCATCAAAATCTATAGTACTGCAGGTAAGTAATAAACCAAATAAACCTCAAGATAAAAATATATCCATGCCACAACAATATGCATGAACATGATGCCATATGCATATGTCTCAAAAATTCACATTTTCCACGCACGCCAAAAATTCCATTTTGGCCCAAAACATTTCCTTTAAATATATCCTCGCCATTATCCCAAATAATGGACTAAAAACCAATCTCACCATTTTCCCAGAAAATGGCCCATTAACCAAACCATCAGAGCACTGTAGGCGAGAATCGCAAGTGGGACTCTATCACCATCCATGCTCACCTCCATCCCTACGCGTGCACCGTAGGTGGGAATCATAGGCGAGACTCTACCACCATCCCTACGCCGCGTGCACCGTAGGCGGGAATCGCAGATGAGACTCTACCACCATCCTTGCTTACCACCATCCCTACACGTGCCTCTGACTCAAACTAATCAATCCAATCGTTCACATATATCAAAAAACATTTCTCACTTGAAAGCCCAGTTTTCAAGTTCCAACACATATACATGCATGCAATTACACAAAAACCCAGTTTTCCTTTTCAAACATGAACATGCATGCAATATGCAATGCAAACATCAAGACACAAAATATCTAATAAATCTCAACATCAACCAAACATAATTAACTCCATCCTTAAATCCATCCGACCCTCGACTCCTCGAATTCAGTCCTGAATAACCAACCAGTCACAATTTATTGTTAAAGTAAAAAAATATATTTTAATCTAAAAGAAAGTTTGGAAAATACTTACAGCGCTATATGATAATTTCTGAAGGATCAACGAGCTGCAAACGACGAAGAAAAAGCAACGTAACAGTGTAAAAACACTGTGGCCGTGGGTTGTAAAATACCCACTTTTGAATGGGGACGAACCAAGACTTGAAATTGATAGGGAATACCTTAGAAGTGTTTATGAAGTTAGTGAAAGTGGGAGTTGGCCGTGGGTGGCAGTGAAAACGGCGGTGAAAGGCCAAAATACCCAAAACGAAAAGTGAGGTCGTGGGGGCTGCTCCGGTGACGGATCGGAGCCGGAAATGGGTGGTTTAGGATGGCAAGAGGTCAATGATGAAGTGGTAAAAAGATGGAGGCCGTAGGTGGAGCAACGACAGCGCTGGAGAGAAAAGAGGCCGCGACTTGGAGGAGCTCATGGCGGTTAACGGTGGCTTGGATGGAAGTGAAATTTGGTGGGGATGATCACCGGCCGGAGGGAAAGAAATCTGGGTGGGTGGTGTACTACACGGCGCCGGCGAGTGGCAGTTCTAGGCGGAGAGAGAAAACGGCGAAAATGGAGGGGAGAGAGGGAGTTCGCGCGAGGGAGAGAACTGTGGAAAAAGAAGGAAAAAGAAAGAAAAAAGAAGAAAAGAAAGAGAAAGGAAAAAGAAAAAGAAAATATTGGGAAAAGAAATGAGGTCCAATCCTCAGCTGGAGTCCAAAAACTGATCCAACGAAAACAACTTTAAAAGCTATAAATCAAAGAAAATAATTTAAACACAACATAAAACTAAATTATAATAAATAACTAGTAAAAACTAACAACTTAATTTTAAATTCAAAAACAAGCTAAAATAAATTAAACAACAATTTAAACTCAAACAATAATTAATATTAAGAAAGCTCTACAAAATAAATTTCACAACTAAATAAATCCAATTAAAATCTGATAATTTAAAATAAAAGAACCAATATTTTAATTAAATTAAAATGCTCATTCAGTGAAAATACACGTAAAAATAGGGTATCACAAATTTCTTCTTTTTGTTCATGCTTGCTGGTGTCACGTGCCAGGTATTAGCCAAATAGGGAATTTGGTACTCATATTGGGCAAGATGGCCTAGATGAGTTTGTCGAACACGACAATGCCATTGCCGTTGGCATCCATGTTGGCCAGAAGGACATGGAACTGGTCGCCAAAGGGCTTAAGGCTGAGTGAGTGAAGAAGATTGAGTGGGCGGCTACTGGCCAGGATTTGAGGAATTTCGAACAGGTTGACACCAATTAATAAACCGATTATTTAGTTGGGTTGGAGACCCGCTCAAGTAATACCTGATAAAATACAGGTCGGTTTGGGTCAACCTAATCGGGTCCAGTGGGTGTTTGGGTCATTGTCAACTTCCTATGTTCCTTGACCCGCTTGCATGCATAATGTTCCCTCTATTTAAGAGTGTGCATGTGCATGTCAATACATGTATCGACCAATAGGCCAACACCGAGCTAGTACTGTGAGGCTCATCTTGCGCTATCCAAAACATATATATGCTCACCATGGGTCTTCATATACGCCTAAATAGTAAATACCTCAGTACAACTCTCAGCATATTTAGATTCTGCTTGGCTACTAAGAATTTTTAGATAAGAATTTTGAGTTTTAAAATAAAATATTAAAATATTATATTTTTATATTATTATTGTTTTGATATTTGAAAAAGTTGAATAGTTTATTATATTTTATATGGAAATTTGAAAAAATTGTAATGATGAGATGAGAATTTTGTATTTGAAATAAAAAATCTAAGTAGCCAAACCGTACCTAGACTCTGTAGGGCAATGTTTGAATTATTATAAAATAATTAAGCGAATATTCCATCTTTTACTATTCATTTAAATTCGACTTGTTTATAATAGCCTTATATATATGTTGAAAATTGGAAATGGTAGGAAGTCAAACTCATTCATTCCATTAATATTAAATCCAGCTCCATTATTTTAGGATTTCTGAAAGAAGTTATATTTGTTGAAATCTAAAGAAAAAAATTTGTGTATTTTCGAGACGTCCAAGTTACGTCCATTAATAATCTTTTAATAGTAAGTTTCGGCCTTAAAATTTATCCTTTCTTTTGTTGGAAACTATTGCAATCATTTTACCCGCCACGACGTCGATGCGAGTGTCTGAACTCTAAAAAGTCAAAGACGTAGATGTCTCGATCGGCGAGGTACTTTGAATTATCAAGCAAGCAGTGGCTATCTTCTCTGCCAACTCATGAACTGGCCGGTTGACTTTCGCCATATAATACCCCATTTAAGATCCATCTGCTCATTCACTGCTCGTCCTTACATTTTTGCCTTCTTTACTTGCTTCATGGGTTTAACATGCGTTAGCACTAGGTTTCCAAAGCTCACTCTGCATGTAATCACCTCTCAAAACCTTTTTCCGGGCAACGTCGTAAAAGAATTCGTCCTTGTTTTGCTATTCTCGTGCCTTTCCCTTCTCAGGCAACTCTTCTTCTTCAGAGATGGCGAGGATATTCGGCCATCTCCATCATTGGTGCCCGTCCCTTTCCACTTCATAGGGGAATCCATCAAGAGGCATCTTCCTTCTGTTCAATATGGAGATATTCTCAAAAGAAGAGGAATTTGTATAGCCAAGGAATGTATCTGCGTTGTGTGCATGAATTCCATAGAGGCCAGCGACGGCGTTAGAGAGCTCTGCAATTGCTGCCACGTGTTCCACAAGGAGTGCCTTGATGCTTGGATTGGTCAGGGCCAGGCAACATGTCCTTTGTGCAGAGCCAAGCTATTTCCATTAATCCAAAGAGAAGAGCTTGGAACATTGGGAGGTGATCCATGGAGAATGGAGAGAATGGTTTACTTGTTTGGTGAGGATTATGTAATGGGTACTTCTTGATTTTGATATCGATCTTAGATGAGTGTAAATGACACCATCCCAACTTCTTGTTGTTCTTCCTTTCTAGGCAGGAAATGCTGATTACTCTGTTGTTTCACTCATATTTTCTAGACATGATTCCTCATAATAAAGGGAAGTAAAAGGTTTTTGTCAAATATATCAATTTTTATTGTTATGATCAACATATATAGTTTCTAATTTAATGCTTCCATTTCTTCATATATATGTACGTGTTCTACATAGATGAAATATATATACAGATGCTTGAATTTCTGTGCCAAGTAGTGAAAAGAGTACTTGTTCTGTCAATTTGAACAATCTTTGATCCCCGGGTAATTAAATATCGCGGCGGTGAGGAAGAAACATCAAAACTTTCAGATTCAGACAAGCAATTTAACAAATGACTGCGTTATTTTAATTTATTGATCATGTAACTAATTTTGAATGACTGTATTCTAATATATATAATTTATATATATATATATATATATATATATATATATATATATATATATGTATGTATGTATGTCTATATATGTATGTATTGTAGCTGCATGTTATTTTTAATTGAAACTTAGGACTCTCTTGGACATTGAGAAATCTCGTCTCATCATAACATTCAAATTCATTTAAATATAAATATTTTTTAAATTTAAATATTTAATTTTTTATCTAATCATTACAACTTTTTCAAAATTTCAAATAAAATCTAAAAAATAATTTAACTTTTTCAAATCTTTAAAATAAAAATAATATTAAAAAATAATATTTAAATTTTATAATATTTTTATTCAACTTTTTTTTTCTCATTTTTTAAAATCTAATAAAACTTTTTAACTTAAATTATTTTATTATTATTCATAAATTTTTCATTTCATCACAACCTCCTAAAATGAACTTAGTGACGTTACATTATGTTAACACGTTACATTATATATGTCAGAACCTATTGACGGAAGTACAAGAATTAACTTTGTCAAACTAACAGCAATTAAGAATCGGAGTACTTGGCCGTACCTTTTGGTCATCGGCATACTAGTTTTTCTCTTATATTATATGATTTCTTGGATCACAAGTAAAAGTCAAAGACGCGCTTGCTTTATTTATTTTCGTGAGGCCGTTATACTCTTCAAACCATCGTTATCCCATTTTATTTTATATAATTATTTTAAATTTTAAATTTTTTTATTTAAAATATAATAATATACTTTTAATTTTTTAATTTTTATATCATTTCATTTATATAATAAATGAGACTTTGTCGGGTTATGTAGTCATCATATTATTAGGACCCCTTCAATTCAGTTTTTTATTCTAGCTAATGTTAAAATTAGTTGTCAATTCAGCAGCATATTTGATGTGTTAATTGTTAAAATAAATATAAATAATTAAATTTACTTTCACTTAATATTGTAAATTAGTGTTCATTTCAAATTATATTAGAGTAGATGTTTTGCGTTCAAATTTTATTGAACTCACTTATTAAGAAGGAGACTGACTAATACATACATGAGAGAGAAAGTGTTAAATTAAATATAAATAATTAAATCGTAATGCTACTAATCATCTCAATTCTCATCATCCTCTCATGATATAATATTAAATGATTAGAGATTAGTTTCACAAATAACATATAATAAATATATAATAATCTAATATCACATCATATGATAACGACATGATGATGAGAAAAGAGATGATGAATATATTTTTTTATATGATTTTTATCTATTAATCCGGATGAAGACTAGCTTGGTGTATGTCCTTGAAAATTAGCTAATTCAAAATTGTACAATTTTGGTCGGTCAAGCGAAAGTGATCTATTCCAAAAGTTTTGATATATAGAATGGACCCAAGCTGTTAAAAAAAAAAAAAAAAGGAAAGGGAAATCTATTGGGCTATTGCGTTCAGACTTGGACGTACCCCTTTCGAAACAGGCTAGCTCGCTATTTTTTAAAGACGAAATTCCTTAAAATGATATGCTGATCCTAAGATGGGTGTGATATTTGGATCTTATATATAATATTAAATGTTGTCACGAAATGATATATGCATACTATATTTCTTTCTTTGAATTGTGAAAAATATTTTAGAGAAAATTTGAAAGATGGAATTGCTTTTTTTTTTTTTCAGTACTTGGATATTCATGATGAGGCTAACTCCTTGAATTTTATATTCTAAATATCTTTCAAAATTCAAATAAAGATAAATATTATAATTGTTTTTTAACTACTTGGATCAAACTCCTTTAATTTAATTTTCTGCTCCTTTAATAAAGATAGATATAATATATATATATATATATATATATATATATATATGTAAATATATATCTCAAGAATTATTGAAAGTCTTTGAAAAAAATTATAAAACAATCTTAGCCACTTTAGTACTGGGTCAATATCGTGATGGTGAGGCAACAAGCTGGGAGATGTTATATAAATATATATATATATATACACGTACTCAATGTGTACGATTGTCAACTTATCTTCATAGACTTCTTAAAAAAAAATAAAGTTACGTACAGTGTGGAATGTGTAAATGCGTCACAATTATTTTAAAAAATAATAAGATTTATAATTAAAAAATTTATTTTTTTTATATAGGTCTCGTATTAATTTACTTTTTAAAAAATAATTACGTAGTACTTATATAACTACGACTATAATTATCATTTAAAAAAAAATTACATTCAAATTACAGACTTATCTTCGTATAAATGTCTTTTAAATGGGCCGTGGGCTAAAGCATATGAATTGCGTCTAATTTTTTAGGACAAGCCTAATTTTGAAAGGTGCCAAGTAAATATCTTTTCATTTTATTAATTCAAAAAAGAAAAAAAAAACTATTCTTGTCCCATCAATTATCACGGGAGAGAGTTGAAAATCCTTTTTTTTTTTTTTTTTTTTATGAAATTTTGAATGTTTCCAAGGCCACTTGTATAGCCTCTATAATTGGTGACATAACGCGCGGCATTGTTGACGAACTAGAGTGGTCCATGACTCCAATATTTGCCGGAAACGAGCTATCCAAAAATTAAAAAATAAAATCTAAGAAAAGAAGAGAAATATTTTATATATTTGAGTGATGAAAATCTACTAAAATTTGTGTGAATAGTGAAATGAGATAAGATTATTTGTTATGAAAGTTGAAAATTAAATAAAATCTTATTATAATATTATTTTTTTAATATTATTATTATTTTGAGATTTGAAAAAGTTAAATTTGAATTTAAAAAAGTTGAATTGTTTATTATATTTTATGTGAAAATTTGTAAAAATTAAAATAATAAAATACGATGAAATAAGATTGGTTGAAAGTATTTCTCAATCCAAACAACTTTATCTCTTATTGATGAACATATGCATCATAATTATTCCAAGTATGGGTTCTTAATTTTAAATGCCACTTCTTCTATATATCATGTGACTTGTTATATATATATATATATATATATTCAATTAGGAAAACTCTATTTATAAGCCAGTATGATAATGTACCTAATAAAGTGTTTGACATAATTTGATTTTGAAAAGAAATTTTTAATTTAAATGTTATAAATCAAATCCTACTAAGTAAGCAATATAAAATGTATGTTTCACATACTGGCTTGTAAATAGAATAAACAATATATTCGGTTAAGCAATTAATTTTATTTTCCAAAAACTCAATATCAAGCTAGGGATCCTTCTAGATAACGATAAAGATATTCATATATACCGTTTGTTTATGTTAGATTAGAGACTCAACCATGGCACTTGATAGCATTATATAAATTTTAATGTAGTCATGATTTTTAATCAATCATTTAATTAACACTCTCTCATGAAAAATTTAAAAAAATATATTTCCTTTCAACTACTTTACCAACTAATAAATTATTTACTAATGGCACACCCGGCCATTTATTTATTTGGCTAGATTTGGATATACAAATGGTTTTAACTCATCTTATCTCATCATTATAATTTTTTAAATTTCTACACAAAATATATTAATACACAATTCAACCTTTTAAAATCTGAAAACTATAACAATATTAAAAAATAATATTTTAACAATATTTTATTCAAATTTCAGCTTCCATCTAAGGCTGCGTTTCGATGTTGAACTGAGCTGAATTCTTTATAAATAGTAATGAGTTGAATAGTGGAGTGAGTTATGTGGGTTTCATCTCAAATGAGTTTAGATGTGTTTGGACGTTAAAATGAGTTTAGTACTATTTATGAAAAATTGAATAAGGTTGTAGGTCCCATGTATAAAGATGTGTTGAGTTGAAAAATATTGTGGGTCCCACATGTAAGGAGGTTTTGAGTTGAGATGAATTTAACAATTTGAAATTTTGGTATTTGAATATTACATTCAGCTTAAAATTAGACTAAACTGAATTGATCTCAATTAACTCTTACAACCAAACAGAACCTAAAACTATATCATCTCAACTTACTATCCGTTCCATGATGCACACCTCTTTTTTTTAACATCAACAATCAATAGTGACCAATCTTCTACGCATGCTAACTCAACTGGCCATGAGTTGACTTTCTGCAAGCAAATTCCATTTAAGATCATCTGATCTGCTCCTCCCAATTGGTAAGTACTGCTTCTCCTTCATTTTTGGCTTCAATGCTTCATGGGTTTGTGTTGTCTTATTAGCATGACTAAGTTTCCAAAGCTCACCGGCTTAACCTCACAAAACCTTTTGCCAGGCCGCCTTGTGAAAGAAGTTCTCTTGCTACTCTCGTACCTGTCTCTTCTTAAGCAACTCTTCTCCTTTCGACATGATCATCTTCGGCGCCCGACCGAGGAAATTCGGCCATCTCCTTCATTGGTACCCGTCCCTTTCCACCTCATAGGCGAATCCATCAAGAATCGACTTCCTTGTGTTCAATATGACGATATTCTCGAAAGAAGAGGAGTTTCTACAGTCAAGGACTGCGTGTGCGTTGTGTGCATGAGTTCCATAGAGGCCAGCGATGGGGTTAGAGAGCTATGCAACTGCTGTCATGTGTTCCACAAGGAGTGCCTTGATACTTGGATTGGTCAGGGCCAGGCGACATGTCCTTTGTGCAGATCCAAGCTATTTCCATTAATCCAAAGAGAAGAGCTTGGAATATCGGGAGATGATCCATGGAGAATGGAAAGAATGATTTACTTGTTTGGTGAGGATTATTTTATGAATACTCCTTGATAATCATGTCTAAATATTACCACCTTCCAGACGAAATCATATTTTTCAAATATAGGTTATATATAAGCTACTAGCATTAATCTACGTACATACCTTCCTCATGTTTTAGAAGAGTGTCAATGGCACCATCCCAAGTACTTCTTGTTGGGAAGACTGTTCTTTCTTTCTTGGCAGGAAACAATGAATGTGTAATTTCACCGATCGAGATTCTACACATTCCTCACGATAAAGAAAAGCAAAATTAGGTTTACAACCTAGTTTCTTATTAATTTCCTACATCAAGTTTTGTTTCCTATGTCTCTGAATTTCTTACAGAAATATATAGTAGCTAGTTGAAAATAAATAAGGCCACAGATTACGGCAAGTGGCATGCATGCACATGATCATCTCTTAATCCGTGATCAATTAGCTAGCTGCTATGATGCTTGGATTTCTGGTCCAAGTAGTGAAAAGACCTGTTTTGTCTCTTTGGCTACATGCACGGGATCAAAGTCGTGGAGGGTGGGAAAAAGAAGGAAACATTTAGATCCAGACACGCGGTTTGGTTGGTTTCCTTGGAAGCTTGTTTTGGCGGACTTCACCGTCAATTTTTATTGGGTTTTGGTAGATACACACAAGTTCGTACATAAATTCGCATTTCGAAAATTTTTTTAAAAAATAAAATAAAATATCATATCTCATAAAAAAAAAATTATTTTTAATTTACATCGTTTCATTAAACATATATTTTATATATCAATATCGGTACAAATTAATTCACGAACTCTAATTCTAAAAGATTTTTCTATTTTATAATACAAGCTGTTTCAGTACTGTGGTTATTAAGCTGTCATTTGGAATTGAAAATTATGGCCACCCAACAATATTATATATTTTGTCAAAATTACCTTCCTGATCACGAAGTTACAAGAATTTTTAAAACTCAACAGCAAGGCTTCGCCCTCTACAATATATTTCTCATAACAAAAGTTTTATTCATGACCATTCTCACAAATTATATATTATACTTTTTTTTATTTTTTATTTTTTTTTTCTTATCAAATATGTAGTATATAGATAATGAATTGAAAAATTCAATTAATTAAAGAAAAATAAAACCAAAAACAAATTTCAAAAAAATTAAAAAATATATCTACATATATATGGTTTGTAAAAACTAAAATGATGAATAGTAAAGCTTATCTCTTAATTATTCTGAGGTGATTGCATATAGAGATTGATGGAGCATATATAGCATGCAGTCAATGTCGTGACCGTGAGGCAAAATATATCCAAAGGATTTGGTGTGGTTTTTTTTATTGCTCTGCTAGTATTTATTATTAATAATTATTAATTCATTAATGTTTAATTATACTAATATAGTATGAATAATGCTGGTGTCACCACTCCGGTTGCGAACCACCGTTGGCATTATTTTATTTTATTTATATATATTTTTTACTTTATGATTAAGGAAATATTTTTTAATTTTGTTGTGAATTTTTAAAAAAAATATATTTAAAAGTATTAATTAAAAAATACATGTAAAAATATTAAAAAAAAAAAGCACATCAAAATAACTAGCGGTAGCTCCCAGCAACTACTAGTGGTGGCTGTAGCTAGCATTGTTCATATAGTATAAGTAGTATTTAATTTATTAGTGGGATTAATGAACTTCAATAATAAGACTAAAATTGTATAGTTAGTCATGTCTAATTATACTAGTATATTAAATTTATACCATAATATTAATAGACTTGAATAATATGATTGGATTTTTATGTTATATTAATTAGAAATTTAGCATAATATATATATATAAAAGTTCTATATAATATAAAAATTTAAAACATACATATATATATACCGATCTAATTCGGTCTAAACTGATTTTCAAAATATGAAAATAGGTACCGCACCGATTTCAAGTTTTAAGAACTGATACTATGAATTAAAGTTTTAAGAACTGATACTACGAATTCAGTCTAATTCAATTCAACCGATTTTTCAATTTTTTTTCTTACACACTTAATTTTACGCATAAATAAATGATCAGCTCGCAAATAGAAATTATTAGCTCACATTATTTATTCACGATCATCTATATATTGGACCATATGAACTATATTAAAACAAAATTAGAACACAAATATTATCTTATACATGAAGTTTATGTGACCGCGCACCGGCTTCGATGTCAAATGTGTATTTGATGTGTTAATTAATAGGCTTGTACTATAAGTTTTAGTTATTTATTAATTTCGTCGGGAACTAGCTAGGACTTGTCCTTAGTTAATTAGTTATAGGGTGAGTACTTCATCGATTAATTTAATTATCTAAAGGATGGTGTTACGGGCACTGTTAGTGGCGCTCACCGTTAGACCAAAAAAAAAATCATTTTTTTTAAATTATTTTTTAATACTTTTAAATGTTTTAAAAAAATATAAAAAAATTTATAATAATATTAAATAATTTTTTCTTAATTCTTAAGAAAAAGAGAAAAAAAAAAAATTAGCCAGCAGTGGCACCCATCGGGAGCCACCAGCGGAGGCCTTAGTGTTTTACTTATCTAAACTCTCACTTGACCCAGAATATACCAAGAGATACTTTAATTCACGTACGGTATCACTAACAGTTTCTCTTCGATTGAGAGGGGCTTTCAATCCATTTCATTTTATTATTATAATTTTTATAAATTATTATATAAAATGTAATAATTAATTTAACTTTTTCAAATTTTATAATAATAATAATATTAAAAAATAATACACTATAAAAAAATTATTTATTTACGACCATTTAATTCTACAGAAATAACTATTTTCAGTTAAAATTAGTTGTTAATAGCCTTTCGGTTACAATAAATTGATCACAAGAGTCCGATTTTCTTATAATGATATTTTAATAATATTTTATTTAACTTTTAATTTTCATCTCAATTTATTTCATCTCATCTTAACTTTAATTCTAATTCGTACTATCCAAACCAAACAAATTAATAAGCTTGGTTACGCATGCTGCAGCGCGTGTGATTGTACCGGCCTGTCAAATTTCATCTGTATGCATGGAATTCAATTGTCAAATGGGTGGCACAACAGCCACCGATTTAGGGACCCAAAATTGAGTCCCGATAAGTGTATTTTTTTCATATATTTTCTAATATTTTTAAATATTTATATATTAAAAAAGTTCAGAATATCATTAAAATATAATTCTTTAATCATTAAGTAACCAAAAGAAAAAGCACCGGGATGCACCATTAGATCCAATATCGGTGGATTTAGGATTGGCTTAGGTGGTGAAGTACTATACTTCACTATTATTAATTATTTTATTATTATTTTAATATTTTAAATTATTATTTATTTATATTCAATATTTTTTTATTATTTTTTACTACCATTCACGTAGTATTTGAGGATTTCTCTCGTCGGATTGGATTAATTATAAACAAGTCAAATCCAATATTGTACGTGCACTGGCGGCCAGCTAGCTCATTATCTGTAAATTAATCATTTCTTTATTAATTTGTTCCATTAGTTCTCGGACGTGCATGGGACAGATTGAAGAATAATTAAGATCGTATTGGTTTTGTCAATTATTATAGGGAAGGATTGGCATTAATTCTAACTTATCCAAATATTAAAAAAAATCGTGATTCGATAATATATAAGGACATGCAGGCCAGCCAGCTGCTGATGATCGATCGAGAAAACCGAGCCATTCCAAGTGCACAGCATATATATAATGATAAATTAATGAACCCATTTAATTAATTAGAACTCGTGCGATTAAAAAGTGTTACGTCTTATTTTATGTTCGGAATTTATATGAAAAATGGGAAAATATATATAGGAATTAATCAGGTTGATCTGCGCCAAAGCAACTGCACTTGCATGCACTCAAAAGTCTTAAAATTTTTCTATATTTTTTCATCTTATAATTCGATCGATCCTCGATCCTGAAGAACATTATGATCATCTGCTTTTCTAATTATAGATCATATCTTTTGCACGTACTTATAACCTATAGAAACTCTCGGATAACAATGAAAAATGAATGGCTTGTTGCAAAATTACGATTTCTCAAAGATGACATTTTAGGTGAAAAGTTCTCTTAAAATTTCTGTGTCGATTACATTCCCCTTGTATCTGAAGCTACTTTTGTCCAACAGATTGATCAACTATAATTTGGACTCAACCTAGGCCCAATTTGGTGCCAGTCCATATATATACAAACTGCAACTCCTTGGATTGTATTAGAAAGGGGAGACTCTCTCTCTCTCTCTCTCTCTCTCTCTCTCGAACATCATTGAATTTGGTCCAACAAATCTTCTCTTAGTTTCCAGGTTTCCATAGGAGTGTGTGAGAGTCGTGAATGTATAGGTAGTATACGGAATTCCCTATTATTTCATGGGGACAAATTCTTACTTTTTATAATGATTTTAATGAGGTTTCACTATTTGCAAACAAATTTCAAATTTAACTAAACTTCATGAACATCATATTTTTCATATTCTAAAATCATCTATACCCTTAGAATTATATAATTCAAAGTGGAACTAGCTCAAACATACTCAACCCGTGACATGCACTCTAATTGATGCTTAAATGTGTTTTCAACTTCCTTTATTTTTTTTTTTTTGAGAGAAATAGACTTTATTTCATTTAATAAAACTAAAGTTACAGCTGTGACTAATTAATACAAGGAAAAAACTTAGATTACCATTCAGACTACTCATCTATTAAGGGCTCCCTCGCCTACAAATTTCTTTATAACGGACATTGTATTAACTTTTGTAAACTCTCTCCTAACAACAGTCAATAGAGAAAGCGCCTTGTTAAAATCGAACTAAACGACATCTATTTCGAAAAAAGAGAGGTACTAACAATATCCATCCTCCCAAGGAGGAGTACAATCACCCACCTTCCTCCAAAAAATGAGTGGGACATTACTGCTACGAACTTTAAGTCCAATAACCTATTTCTTTTTATTTATGAAATAGAATAAAAACAAAGTACTTAAAAATACAAACACAAAAACACTGACATTGGCTAAACAAAACACTTGGCGCAGTCTAAACCAAAATGCATGGGCCCAGTCTAAATACATGGGCCTAGTAAACAACAAAACACATGGGCTCGGTCCGTTTGCAAGTGGAGCTTTTAGGGCTTCATCATAATCTGTATGTCGCCGCCTCCCTTTCCTCCACGAGTCCACCAAGGCACGAGCACCAGCTTCCACATGAAGCTCACTGAAGTTGCACCCCAAGCCTGTTTGCCTCCGCGAGTCCACCAAAGCAAGAGATTCACTGAAGCTGCGCCTCGCCCATAGAATACCCTAATGTCGCCGTCTCTTGCCCAGCCTTGACCCAAACGCCTCACTGAATCTCAGACCACCGTTGCATAGGAAGCCCAACCATTCCAGTCCGGCATGCGTTCTCTTGGTCCATTGCGCAGGAGCCCCTTGTTTGGTAGCAGCTACTTTGTTTTCCTTGCCGAAAACATATCTCCTCTGTCCATCTCAACTAAGGACTCGCGAATGACTGGGCCACAAAACTAGAGGAGCCGAGGCTCATGCCACCACATCTTAGCCCACTACGGAGGCCAACCACACAACCACCACATCTTATGAATGCATGCTTATGCAATTTTCTTTAATCACAAATAATCACTATAGTCTTTAATGAAATGATAAAAGCAAATTCTTGGGTGAGCAAGTTTATCCAAACACTTAATCATGGCTAAAAATTTTAATCTTCATTAATCCTTCATAAATCAAGTATAATGGTCTTAGCTTAAATTATAAAGGCATGCTTTTCAAAATTCACCCAAAAACATGTATTTTCATTCTTATCTCAATCACAAGGCTTTCTAAATGCTCATAGATCAACCCTAGGTGAAATAAATCAAAACTTCATGCCTTAATCATAACTAAATTAAAAAACCATGCATGCTTGATGATCAACACAAAGTAGAATTAAAACCTATCATAGCATGCTTCTAATCTCAAAATCAAACCTTCAACGATCATTCTAAGACATTAATAAATCATATCAAAATATGCTAAGACATGCCATAGCTAAAATTTTCACTTAAAACAATTTAAATACTTAATCTATTCTTAATGAACCCGGTTTTGAATTAAGCATGGTAACATTATTCTAAACTCAACTAAATTGATCACTTCCATATTTAAAAACAAGACTTGACATGTAAATTAAGATCTAAGGTAAGAAAAATTATAATTTTCGTGACTTACTCAATCTTCCAGCACAAGAACTCACAAGAACACCAAGAACACTCAAATACTCACACCTTTTAGACTCTCACTAAACTTTAAGGGGGGAAAAACTCTCAATACTCAAGAGGAGCTTGGAGATGAGGTGTAAAGAAAATGAGGAGGTGGAGGGGCTTTTAATATGCAGCAATGGGGGAGGAGACGTTGGTATTAATATAGACAATATTCTAGTTTCTAATAAGGAACCGTAGACATTGTACAAAGCATTATAAACTTTATTTTTCGTCATGTTTTATAACCATTTTTTATTCTTTCTAGTCTCTAGAATATTGTACTCACACTGTATAAATATCCATGCAAATGCAATACAATGACATATAGAATTTCAGAGGAGATGGTATTTTGTTATGGTATCAAAGAGTTTTGACTAACGTCTCTTGATCCACGGATCTCTCTTCACACCCACCTCCCCCAACTCTCACATCTCTTACATCGACTCCTGTTGCCATGCCATCATTCTCTCATATTGTCTCTAGTAAACTTACTACCAAAAGTTACCCTCGTTGGCATATTCAGATTTAGGCTTATCTCTGGGGTCAAGAGCTATACCACTACATCGATGGCTCTTTCCCTCCTCCCATTGAGTATCTTCCAAACACAACCCAACCCAACCCCGCTTATTCCTCCTGGCGATGCACTAACCAACTCGTCTTGAGTATCCTATTTTCCTCCCTTTCAGATTTTGTTCTTAACCATGTCCTCTCCTCCAAAACTGCTCAAGCTCTCTGGTCATCCCTTTCCTTCTTGTTTGCTTCTCATTCCCATGCCAAATTATTTCAGGTTCGCTTTCAGCTTGCCAACTTAATCCATGGTGATCAAAGTATCACTGAATATTTCAACAAAGTTCGGTCATTATATGATCCTCGCTGCCTCTAGCAACCCAATCTCAGACAATGATTTCGTGACTTACCTTCTCACGGGTCTTGGTTCTGCCTATGATACTTTCGTCACCTCAGTTCCTACTAGGAAAGAAACTATTTCTTCACATGAGTTGTACCAACTCCTATTGGTTCATGAAAGCATACTTGGGCATAGTGCTTGTGGTTCTCTCTCAGTTAAACCCTCAGCAAGCTTCACCAACACTTCTGGTCGAGGATGTCGTAATCAATCCCGTGGAGGTTGCAATGGTTGTACTGGACGTGGTGGCCATTCCAACTACCAAAACAGAGGAGGACGAAGCTTCTCCCTTGATACCCCTCAGCGACCAACCTATCAAGTTTGTCAAAAATCTGGTCATGTCGCACTCCAGTGCCGCTATTGCTTCGATCACAGCTATCAATTTCAGGCTCCAACCTCTTTCTTGGCAAACTTCACTCAACCTAGCAACTTCCAGGACTCTACATGGTATCCAGATTCGGCAACAACCCACCACATCACCCACGACTTCAACAATCACAATCTCAACTTCGAAGCTTATTGTGGTAGTGAACAAATCCAAGTAGGGGATGGTTCGGGCCTCCTTATTCAAAATACTGGTGACTCAACTCTAACCTCTCCTTCTTCCTCTTTCTTACTTCAAAATCTTCTCCACATGCCTAACATTACCAAGAATCTTATCTATGTCTCAAAATTTTGTAGTGATAACTCTTGTTATTTTCAATTTCATGTTTCTTTCTTTTTTGTGAAGGACATCTCGACTGAGAGGACCCTCATCACAGGGCCAATCCGTGATGGCTTGTATGTCTTCCCTCTAGCGTCTCATTCAAGTTCCACTCCATCTCCTTCTGCTCATCTCAGTGCAAACTCCTCTATGGTTCAATGGCAGTGTTGGTTGGGACATCCCTATCACTCCACTCTCTCTTGTGTCTTGCACACCATGTGTTTGAAGAATTTTCCCTCTATCTCCAGTTACAAGTATACTAATTGCCGATTAGCTAAAAGCCATCAACATCCTTTTGAACCAAGTTCGGCCCAGTACAATAAGCCTTTAGTTCTAGTCTGTGTAGATGTTTAGAGCCCGGCCCACACTGTATCTAGGAAAGGTTATAAATACTATGTCTCATTTGTGGATCAATATACTCGGTTTACATGGTTTTTTCCATTAAAACTGAAATATGATACTCTTCATATATTCTCTACTTTTTTACCATTTGTTGAATGCTTGTTTAATTCTAAACTCGTCACCCTTCAAACCAACAAGGGTGGTGAATTTAAATTATTAACACCTCTTTGTAAAAAATTGGGTATTCATCATAGGTTTTTGTGTCCACATACCCATCAATAAAATGGGCTTGTGAAAAGAAAACACCGTCACATCGTTGAGACTGGGCTTGCTCTATTTGCCCATGCCTCACTTCCTTTCACCTTTTGGGCCAATGCATTTGAAACGGGCGTCTATCTCATAAATCGTTTACCGTCTCCCACCACTAATCATAAATAACCCTATTATCATGTTCATTATCGTGATCCAGTTACCTTTTTTCAAAGTTTTTGGGTGGGAGTGCTTTCCCAACTTGAGGCCCTATAACTCCCATAAATTGAACTTTCGATCTACTTCATGTATCTTTCTTGGGTATAATTTGGTCCATAAGGGGTATAAGTGTTTGGACCCCAAAACAAATAGACTTTATGTTTCTAGAGATGTCCTCTTTCATGAAGATTACTTTGCTTTCTCTCTCACTCGGCCCAAGCCCATTCCACCTACTCCATATGGGTCTCCCACATCTGTTGCTCTCCCCCTACTTCAACCACAATCCTCTATTCTTGGCCCAAGCCCAAGCCCAACCCCAGCCCCAGGTCCGATACCCTTTACTTCTCTCGACTCCAACCCGATCCCTCGTCCCTCTCCAATCTCTCGATCCCCACAATCTTCCAATTCTTAATTCCTCCCCTTCTTCCTTGCAACCCTCTCTCAATCTCACCCCAATTCTTATTCCACCCAAATCACCAATCATCACCAGGTCTCAGACAAACTCTTCAAGACCATGTATTTGAACTGATGGCATGATTCCTTTCCCGTCTTGGCAATGCTTCACTACCACAATCATCCCCAATACCCCTTTCAGCTACTCTGTTACCTCTAAACACCCTGAATGGTGTGATGCCATGATAAAGGAGTACCATGCTCTTGTTCAAAACTGCACCTGGTCTCTTGTACCTCCAAACCCAAACTCCAATATCCTCGGTTGCAAATGGGTCTACAAAGTTCATGCCGACAGCTTTATTGAGAGGAGAAAAGCACGTCTGGTAGCCAAGGGCTACCATCAACAATATGGGCTCAACTTCCATGAAATTTTCAGCCCTGTGGTCAAAGCTTCTACTATACGGATCATCTTGTTTCTTACTGTGATTCAAGGATGGCCCCTCAGGAAACTTGATATTCAGAACGCATTTCTACATGGTACCCTCACTGACCAGGTATACATGCACCAACCCAGGGATTTATTAATCCCCAATTTCCTAATTATGTGAGCAAATTGCACAAAGCCATTTATGGGCTTAAACAAGCCTCTAGAGCTTGGTTTGCTCAATTGAGCTCATGGTTACTTGATTATGGCTTTTATGCCTTTCAATCTAATGCGTCTCTATTTGTACTTGCTCATGGTGACCTACAGCTTTACCTCTGTACGTGGATGATTTTATAATCACTGGTTCTCAAGCCTCTGCTATTGATTAGTTTATTCATGACCTTTCCATAGCATTTCCTGGAAAGGATCTTGGCACTTTGTCCTATTTTATTGGCTTGGAGGTAACTCACCTCAATGATGGTTTATTGCTCTCTCAGCGGAAATACATACAAGATTTACTTACTAGGAGTAACATGTTGCATGCAAAACCTGTTTCCTCGCCTATGGCTGCATCTTTGAAATTGTCCAAATTTGTTGCTCCAAGTTTTGATGATGTTACACTCTTTAGAAGCATTGTTGGGGGGTTACAGTATTTATTCTTCACACAGCCTAATATTTCTTATGCGGTAAATAAGATGTGTCAGTTTATGCACACTCCAAAATTACCGCATTGGGTTACTATTAAATGCATATTGTGTTATTTGCGAGCCACTATAAATCATGGTTTGTTTTTCTCCTCCAAGTCGTCTCTTAATTTGCATGCATACTTGGATGCAGACTGGGTTGGGTGCCCAGATGATCATCGATCTACTGGTGGCTATTGTGTATTTTTGGGGCACAATCTGGCATCCTAGAGTTCTAAAAAGCATAAAACTATTGCAAGGTCGAGTATCGAGGCTGAATACAAGTCTGTAGCTTCTTCAGCAGCCATGATAATCTAGCTTTAGACTGTCTTATCCGAGCTTGGTGTTCCTCTTCATCACGCACCAACCCTATGGTGTGATAACATTGGGGCCACATATTTGGCTACCAATCCAATGTTTTACTCACGGATGAAGCATATGGATATCGATTTTCATTTTATTAGAGATCGCGTTGCTGCAAAATCTTTACATGTTTCTTTCATTAGCTCCAAAGATCAACTAGCTGATATATTCACCAAACCTTTGGTTGCAGATAGATTCTTTACATTGAGGTCTCATCTCAAAGTTGTTGACACCCCTTTGGACTCGCAAGGGCATATTAATATAGACAATATTCCAGTTTCTAATAAGGAACCGTAGACATTGTACAGAGTATCATAAACTTTATTTTTCCTTAGGTTTTATAACCTTTTTTTTATTCTTTTCTAGTTTCTTGAATATTGTACTTACACTGTGGAAATATCCATGCAAATGCAATACAATGACATATAGAAATTTAGAGGAAATGGTATTTTGTTAATTGGCCTAAGCTCAAGAGGATTGGGTGAAGTAGGCGGTGTTGCAAGGGGTGAACTTTCAGCTTGCATGCATCATCTTGTGTAACTTGTGCAGAGTGAATAGTGTCCTAAAACCATCATGATTTCATCAATTCAGGTGCTAAAATGACCCTATGGGTGTTGGTCCGGCCATGGTGCAAAAGGAAGAAGAGAAAATTTTTAAAAAATAAGCATGAAGCTAACGGGTTCAAGGATGGTAACTTTAGACAGTTTTGATCATGGTCTTAACTCATTCTCTTGTCCTCTCTTCATGACTAATTTGTGCAGGTCATTAATCACTCTTGGAAGGCTTTTCCAAGTGAGGGAATTGTTCTTGGTTGGCTGCCAAGTGACCATGAAGTGGTAGCTCAAAAGAAAGGGATGAAGGGAAGTGGGTTGCCGAGTGAGGGTGGCTTGATGACATCGGTTTGGAGCCTTCTTTGTATAGTGAAAGTTGGTCAAATGCTTCTGATGATCATGAGGGCCTCTTAGGTATTGGTTGGTGATGGAGGTGGTATGTGGTGGTGGCTCAGCCAAGGGTAGAAGTGGGGTTGAAACTCAACCAACCCGATTTCCATCCAACTAGTACTTCCAAATTCATCCAAGGCTTGGTCTAGTTCTAAAGGGATCGTAGGAGGTGTTTAAAGACCATATTGCCCTTGAGAAAATGGCATAAAAAGATTGGACTAGGAGAAGTTTGTCCATTGCACACAAAGACACACATGAGTGCCGATTGGTGTAGTTTTGGGGTCTTGATATCATTTCTCTTAATCACATGTGTGGAGGTTTATCTAGGATTTTCATATGATCTAAGAATGATGTAATTGAATAATGAAACAAAAAAAATTCATATCAAAAAGGCTAAAAAGATTAAGAAAGAAAATTAAGCTTCAAAGCATGGTTTAAAGATCACTAATCATGGGTAAATTGATTAATGGTCTTAACCCAATTTCAAAACCTAATTTGAGTTCAAAGAATCACTTAGGGTATGATATGGGCTTGAGGAAACCAATGGTATGGTGTATTGGGCTTCAAATGAAAGAGTGAATAGAAACAAAACAAGGCTTCAGGCCTTGTTGGGCTTAAAAAGGCCATGAGTGTGAGTGGAGGGTTTATGAGTTTTGGGTGTGAGTGGATGGGAGGCCTTATTTCTAGATTTTGAGGGATTAAGAGAGACTTCAAGATCCACAAAGATGGGGCTTGAAAAGGTTTACTATGACATAATTGGACCATGGGTCAAGCCTACACTAAGTTAGGCCTAAAAGGCCTAATGCCTTCGTTATACTTGGGCCAACCCTAACCAAGGCTATCCTACCAAGACTTGTATTCCTATAAGACCTGGTTTAAGGTTTCTAAGGCTTGGCCCATTAATGTCCTAAAGTTCTAAGGGCCTTAATAGAATCACTAATGGGCTTGCTTCTCTTAACCTTCAAGCTTAATAATTAATGACACTAAGTACCATAATCTAAATAAGTCTAACTATTTCTAATAAAATTAATCATCAAACATAATAATATAATAAAAAAATATTTAAAGCCCAAAATCACAAGCTTAAACTAAGGGCATTTAAAGATTAATCCTAATGATTAATTAGGTGGGGTGTTCCACACGTTTAATAAGGAAATTGCAAGTGAGTGGCTAAAATATTCACAGAAGATATGTTTCATGGACCATTGACAGTATTTGTCAGCAAATCATGAATAGTGAAGGGAAGGCACTAAATTTGATGAGGGAGTGGAGGACAAAATTGTACCAAAGGAGTTGTCTGGAGATAGTGAGTGAGACAAGTAATGGAACTTGTAGTGAACAATTTTGACAAAAGTTGGGAAAAGGACAAGAGAAAAAGAGACGCAACGGAATTGAATTGGACAAAGCAGAGTATTTTTTTTTACTTGCCATATTGGTCGTCATGCATGTTGCGACATAGTTTGGATCTAATACATATGGAGAAGAATATTTGTGATATTGTGATAATATACTGGAGATATTGATGAGCATTAATAAAAAGTCGGAGGATACGATTAAGACGAAGAAAGATTTTGAGAGAATGGGAATTAAACATAATCTTCATTTGCGGATGGAATGCATTAAGGTAATTATGTCGCATGCATGTTTTACAATGACATGGGATGAGAAGATTGACTTTTGCAAATGGTTGCAAGGTATTTTCCAGATGGTTATGCTTCAAATTTTGGTAGATGTGTGCATCCTAATGAATGGAAAATAAGTGGATTGGAAAGTCATGATTATCACGTATTTTTGCAAAAATTGTTACTGTAGGAATTCGTGGGAAGCTGACTTCTTATTTACGTGTCGTTATAACTTAACTATGCATATTTTTCAAGGATTTGTGCTCTCGTGTAGTAAATCGAGATGTGTTGTGGAAGATAGAAAACATTATTGTAATAACACTATATAAATTCGAGCATATCTTTCCACAATCATTTTTTAACGTAATGGTCCATTTAGCAATGTATTTACCTCGAAAGGTACTGTTAGGTAAACCGGTGCAGTTTTGTTAGGTGTATCCAGTTGAGAGATTTTTAGGTAGACTAAAAGGCACTGTTGAGAATAAAGCCCGAGTTGAGGGGCCAATAGCATAGGCTTATATACACGATGAATGGTTGACATTTTCCTCTCTATATCTCTGTGGGCTTGAGACATGCTTTAATCTAGAAGTGCAGAATGTTAATTTTGCTGCCCCTCACCCTTGTGAGCTATCTGTGTTTTCTCAGAATGTACGACCCTTGGGTGCACAAATGGGGTATGACTTAATCGATGGAGAGTTAGGAAAAGTTCGGTGGTACATGCTGAATAATTGTTATGAGATTGATGACTATCTTAGGTATGTCGATCCATAATTAGAATAATTCTAGTTTTTCTATATTCTATTAAAGTACTATCATATTGAAGGTGTTCAAATATTATATTTTTTTTACTTCTATAAAGTGAGCACATGACCAAACTTAGGATAGAAGACGTAGAGAATATAGAGGCGAGGCACGAAAAAGAATTTCTAGAATTGTTTGAACAACGCATATATATTTAAATGTCCCATATAGTAGAATATTTGTAAACCATTCTAATTTATAGTAACTTTGTATAATTTTGTTACTATTTCACTTGTTAGATTTTAGAACAACGTGCTCATGATCCAAAATTAGTTTCTTCTGAATTGCATGTATTGGCATGTGGTTCTTCAATAGAGCACTTTAATACACTGCATACACGGTTCAAGGTTATAGGTTCTATACTATGGACCGTGAACATAATTGAACGATGCAAAACTGTGGTGTGTTGGTTGAAGGAAGTTATAGAATAGAAGATATTGACTACTATGGTGTCATACGTGACATTATCGAACTGAAATACCTGGGAGGGAATGTGACATATGTACTTAAATGTGATTGGTAGGATTTAGGCAGTAGTCGTGTATCAATACATAGGGATAGTCACTTTACGAGTGTCAATATTACATGTAAATGATACAAAGATGATCCGTTCATATTGGCTTGTCAAGCGACTCACGTCTTTTACTTGATTGATCCAATGAAAAGGGCCAATGAAGCTAGTGAAAAAATAACTTGGCGAGTCATATAGAAGTTTGCTTCTCAGAATATTTATGATGCAGGATTGATAGTGAATCATGATTATAGTAGAAATGAAGATGACATCCGATTATAGAGATCTACCAGGAAGATTGAGAGGGTATTAATTTTTTTGTTGACCTTGGTGCTCTCAAACTAATCCCCTTATGTAGAGATGACGTCTCACCTGTACATTTCAACCCATCCGTATTAAATGATCATTCAATTAAAGATTTTGACAAATCAGAATAATCAAAACAAGAAGAAGAAGAAGAAGAAGAGTCAGACAAAGAAGTCGATGAAGAATATGATGATGATGAGGAAGGAGATTACGAAGATATTATTGATGGAGATTCTGAAACAAGAATAAAAAATATATCTGGAGATTAAGAATAAAAGAACTAAATGTTTTATTTATATAGATTAGGCTATTACATTTTTCATAATTATTTCTAGGCTAGTTCATTGAAAATAACAATACTTTTCAAGGATGTTACCAAAACGACAATGAAGAAATGTGTCTCCTTCACCAAGTCCCGAATCAGTTGAGGAGTACTCCCTAACTGGGGACTCCGCTCTTGTTCAAGTTGATACACAAGAGGCAGACAACCAGTCCACACTTACCAGTAAGTAAATTCTTGTTGATAATTAATCATATTTGAATACTTGGGGAAAAATTATTTTTAATAATTTTAAATATATTAGCTGATGCCTTGTCACGTCGCGGTTGTGGCTTAACACGTGGCTTGGTTCTAGAAAAAAAAATAAAAAGCACAAGAAAATCAAGGTCAACATCCCCAATAACTCCACTGAGGGTGTGGATAATAGTGCCACATCGTTTTCCTCTTATGTCAGAACACTAGTCCGAGCTTATGCATTATTTTATGTGCGGTCTTGACAAGATATTCTAAATGAGATTATGGATCACATTCAGAGCCATTACTGGTGAGTTTATATACCCTAGGTTTTTTAAAGATGTTTTAATTTCACTTTTTTTACCCAATTCACTTTTTAAGATGAATTCGACCTAAATTTTGGTTGTAGTGAGGAAGTACGAACTGTGAATGAGTTGATTGCTACATTATTTTAGCGTCATAAGGGATGATGTCATGACCACTTCAAGAAATTTGGAACGTTGGAAGAGACTACTCAATCCCCTTTTCAAATAATGAAGTCAGGCAATTAGAAGAAGTGTTATAATCTTTTTGCAAGCCCAGATTATCAAGTAGCCTAAATTTTTCCCCTATAACTTATTTACATCTATATTGGTTTCATAGGTTATATTTAACATTGCTAATTTCTCCTACAACACTTAAGTTCTATCAATGCACAGAATCGAACGTCTTTAACAATCCATCATCACGCCGATTTAAGGTCATTCTAACGCCTTGCCAATAAAATGGTAATTATTTATTAAAATTCAGTCATTTTAATCATATTCATTATTTAAGTACTAACATAATTTTTTAAAATTACTACTATGGCTTTATTAGAAACCGGATGATCTTGAAAATTTCTCTCTCATTCATGTTAATGCTACTACTCACACCGATGCGCACAATGAGTGGATTGATCTTGTCACCAAAGAGGTCATCTTGTGTGAATAAATTATGCCAACATGTGAATGGATATTATGTTTTATTATTATTTCTTTTAATATGTTACTTGTTGTGTTATTTTCTTCCTAATTATTATATAAAAAAATAATTGAGATACGATCAGCCTTTGAGGAATCTTCTCCTAGTGACATTGACATATTTATACAAGTCTTCAGGACCAAGGCGGGTTTGGTAAGAGGTTTGAGACGTCATTTCAAGCGTGTCAATTCAGCCTCCACAGC
Source organism: Carya cathayensis (assembly GCA_011037825.1). Taxonomy (NCBI): domain Eukaryota; kingdom Viridiplantae; phylum Streptophyta; class Magnoliopsida; order Fagales; family Juglandaceae; genus Carya; species Carya cathayensis. The sequence continues at coordinate 137,035 of QGSO01000217.1, read as the reverse complement.
CTCAATTTTAGAAGTTAATAATCTTACCAAGGATTTGAAAGCAGCACGTCAAAAAATTGAGTAAATGAAGTCAAGACAGCAGGAATTGGAGGCTCTCTTATTGCGACAGTCTGATTTAAAGACGCATTTGCAAGAGTAACAAAGAGACCAGGAGGAAAGAATACGCATTGAAGTTCAAGAACAATTATAGATCGAGGGAGATGCTAGTCCAAATGGAAGGTATTATGTCACTGCGACGGGATCGCAGTAGGCAGGGAAAGAAGAAGACAAAAACCCTATTACTATTCAAAACTTTTGTCGTCTAATTTTGCAACTCTCTTAAACATTTTCATGAGATGATTATATTTGTAGTGTAATATGATACATTTTTGCATATTTTTTTATTCTTTGAAATTATTAGTTCTGATCAATACGTTTGAATGTAAACAAAGAACGTTTGAACATAATTACACAGACATGTGATATATGCATTCGAACGTATATACTCCACAAACATTTGAACTTATTCTGTTATGATCAAAGGAATATTTCTTAATGTTCGAATAATTAAAAAAGATATGTTCGAATCTATTTATTAACCATTCGAGCATTTAATCTTTGAGGTTTGAACAAGTGTCCAATAACGTATGAATGCAAAATTCAAATGCCACATTATGAACGTGTGTATGTTCGAATGTAAAAATCAAATGTGCGAATGAAAATTGTCGAACGTTAGATATTTATCGTTCAAATGTTAATCGATTAGGTAAATGTTTGAATGTTATTTGATACATTCGAACGTACTTTCTGTGATGAAATTTGACTATCACAAAATGTCTTCACATTCAAACGTTACATCTCACGACAGACTTCCAACCGTCACAAAAAAAAAAAAAAATTAGTGACAGTCGTATAGTAAACTATCACAAAATACTTTCTGTGACTCATTTTTTGTGTTGTGGTGATAGTTTCAAACCATCACTAAAAAATTTCTGACAATTTTCTTATTTTTTATGACAGTTTCACTTGTCACAATAAATGAAATCTGTTGTAGTGAATTCATACATTTCAATTTAGAAAGTTAAACCTGTCACAATCTAAAAAAGTTGAATTCATTTCAATAAGATTTAAAATATATTGCTATTTATAATTCAATTCAATTCATCTTAACATCCGAACCTAACCTAAAAATCCTTGATAAATGTAACATGCTTCCCTGGAAAATGTTCTTCGTTTATGTGTGTGACTGCATGCTCGGTTTCCTAGAATAATTCACTCATGTTAGCAAATAATTCACTCACTTTTTTTTCTTTTGTCTTTTTCTTTCTTTCTTTTTATCATTACAAGACTTGTTAGCAAATTGTGTATATGATATTGCATTCATGTATTTGCTTTTCTCGTCCTCGATCGCATATATGAAGCCAGCGGCATGTAAATTTTTGTACTATTCATGGTGAGGCCGTGAATTAATTTCTTTTCTTATCTCTTTTTTGAAGTGTTTTTGTTAGATTAATATATAGATGGGTAAGGGAAAGAGACTGACCATGGCTGTCCTGTATTAGACAGGTGCCTTTTCTTGTCTTAAAAGCATCAAAGTTTTCAAACATGGAATCTGTCCGGCCTTGTCATAAATCATGATCATAGCCTTGCAGCGATAGTTGTCCCCGTGACATATTGGCAAGCGACTGCTAGATCATGTCTAAAAGATATGACAAAGTTGGGACGTCTGTTAGAAGTTGTACCAGATACCAAGTTTAGCTTTTCTTTTTTCGCTTGAGCTGGAACAGTTTATAGGAGTAATAATTAAAGAATCAACGTTTTATTTTCCAACTCTTTGTGATTAGTCATTAATTGCAGCATCTTAAGTACAACGGTTGTTTGAATTAGAGAAAGTGATTCTGAGACGCTTCATCCTTCAGCTATTATCCCAAATTTTCGGATCCTTGGCAACCAAGTTAATTCCAGACGAACAGGCCAAAAGTGATGCTGCCCGTGAGATAAATCCACTCCCGAAAAGCGATCCCAGCGGTACGGATCCATCCGCCCAATTACTAATTGTCATCGCCTGCCCGTATTCAAAATCATTTTAGTTTTAAGGATTCCTTTCCATGCAAAGGATGAATTTCTGCTAGCAGTAGCAAAGATCGATCAAAAGGGATGTTCATAAACGTACGTCGTCCATGCATGTTAACTAGCTAAACCTAGTTTATTTTTGAGATAAAATGAGTTGAAATGAAAGTTAAAAATTAAATAAAATAAAATATTGTTAAAATATATTAAGTTTTTTTTTTTTTTTTTAGATTTGAAAAAGTTAATTTGTTTATTTTATTTTGTGTGAAAATTTAAAAATTTTGTAATACTAGATAAAATAAGATGAGTTGAGAAGTTTTGTTAAATCAAACCGAATTTGGATAATGAAAGTATTTCATCTCATTTCATATCATCATTACGACTTTTCTAAATTTTCATACAAAATATATATAATAAATAATTCAACTTTAACAAATTTTAAAATAATAATACTATTAAAAAATAATATTTTAATAAAATTTTATTTAATTTTTATTTTTTTATTTCAATTCATCTCATCTTAACTCAACTCAATTTAACTTATTATAGAAACCGCAACAACTAAATCAGCTCATAGGCGCATGTATATAGAGGCTGTTGGATTATTCGAGCTACAACCTTTACCAAGTTCTCTATACTACCTAGCTCCTGAACGCAACCTTTCCTTCGTTAATACCAGTTTATTCCTGATCGCTCCTCCATTCGTTTCCGTGGCATAACATTTTCTCCCTTCCTTTATTTTCCTTTTGGTTTTCTGAAGAGCGATACTAATCATAACAGCTTGTTGTCCATATCTGATTTTCCTTCTATTTATTGGTTGCCCCAAAATAAAAAGCTGCGTAACTCGTACGCATGTGGCGCACTCCAATCACAATCAACATGGATTTGCCAAGCACAGACGGGCACCAAAAAGACACAAATCTAAAAGGCGACAGCTTTTCAAGCTGGAGCGATACATGGGCTGCCAAAAACCTTTTCTTTCTCTTTTTTTTTTTTTCTTGCATTATGCCATTTTGCTTGAGCTTAATGAAAAAACCGTGAAGGGATTTTTGTATAATGGAAGAGAATCACAAGTACTATACATGTTAATGTCTTCATTTTTTGCATGCAAGTGGTATGGTTCAAAGGCAGGCAATGAAAAAGAAGAAAAGATTCAAGAATTCGTAAGTGGTACATTCGGATTCATTAGTTGCGGCTATATATGCATGGATGGGCCGGGGGGCCAACACTTCCACCAAGTCTAATAACTAAAGGTGAGGGATTGACATGTAAATTGGAGATTCCTTAGCAAAGAAAGCTCTCAATTTTCCCCCTCTTGTTTCCTCTTTTTTCTCCTTTGGAATCTCCCCTATCCCTAATTCTATCTATCGACCTCTCTTTCTTCTGCCCATAAACGACTAAAGAAGCAAAGTTGACACAATCCACCATCATCCTTTCCATTCTGCAAAACCCACCCAAGAATGAAACTGCGATAAAAAGAAGAAGAAGAGAGAAGAAACTCCTTTTCTCCCACTCGATCTTTTGCTCATCACATGGAAACCGGAAACAAAGTAAGTATGATAGAGAAAGAAGATGGATCAACAATTAACATCACAAACAAGCTTAATTTTCATTCTATGAATAATCCTTACAATGATAATTAACATCCCCAAACAAGCTTATAATCTTCATTCTTTCAATCATCCTTATAATCATAACCAATGCACAAAGCTTAGAATTAAGCAGCAAACTAGGTTAAAAGCAAGCCCAATACAAACCCAAAAACAGAGGCGGCACAACTCACTGTAGTCGTTTCATTTTTGCTGATTCAAACCGTAGTAGCACAGTGAGAACCCTGCTTTGAAGTTAAGGGACCTGTTGGGATGGCTGGTCCAAAAGCCATAACTGCAACACAATTCACATTGAACCGGTACTTGCCGGAAACCCAAGTCCCCACTTTCCACCGAAGCCGGCCGTTCACCTTCAGGCTCAGAACTAGTTTTCCGGCGGTTTGATCGCGTCCAACTTCATAGCCAAAAGATGGAGCCACAGGCAGCCATGTTCCTACCAAAGAAGCTGTTAACAGATTACTATCTTGATGTCCTTGGTAGAAAGGAGGAAGAGAGGTATAGGTTGTTATCTGTTGCCCCTTGTAATCGGCATAAACTTGAAGCTCATCGTAGTAAATGCCAACTTTCTGGTTAGGGTTCTTGGAAAGGAGGGTGAGTTGGAGGGAGGAGTTGAGAAGGTGAGAGCCTGAGAGGTTGAGCTGGTAGATGTCAGCTTCTCTTAGGGAAAATTCAGGCTTTGAGGGGCGTAAGATGAGCCAGATGACTAATATAAGTGAGAGAATCGAGGTGAATAACGTGGAGAAGAAGAAGAATAGCTTCTTGTGATGCTGGTCGATGTTCAGTCCTTGCTTGGCGCAGTGTTTAGGAGCCTTTACTAGGACTTGAGACATTTGCAGGAAGCAAGCAGAGAGAGAGAGAGAGAGGAAGGGGAAGTTGGCGAGGTTAAGGAAGAGGAGAGGATGGGGTTATAAAGAAGGTAAGCAGCAGAAAGCAGCAATTATTTTGCCCTGCGTTGCTTTTGACTGGCAGCTACTCCCATTACCACAGATATTTGCGTTTAACTTCTTGTATAGTTTGATTAAAAAATAAAAAACTTCTTGTATGGTTGTACGTGGACTTTTAGGCCTCGTTTATATTTGTGTTGATTACTTGTGAGCGGAGCTTTTATAAATAGTAATGGGTTAAGATGGTGGAGTGATTTTGTGAGGCATATCTAAAATAAGTTTAAATGTATTTAAATGTTAAAACAAGTTTAGATATATTTATAAAAAATTTAAAAATGTTGTAAGTCCTACGTGTAAAAACTAGGTTTTTAGTTAAGATGAGTTCTAGTGATTTGAGAATTAGGTATTTAAATGTTAAACTCAGCTTAAAATTAGATTGAATTGATTTAATCTTCGGTCCAAGTTCCAAATGGGACCTACTTATGGGTTTAAAGTAGATTTATAAGATTAATTATGCATCCAAACCATTAAATTATTATATTGTTGTCGCTTGCCTCTTAACAAAATTGCATACACCACTTGTCTTAATTGGATACCCTGCACAAATAAAAGGCACACAAGCCACAAAGAGTAAAAGATCCAAGCTTGCGTGGGACAAGTATAAGATGATATACTCTCATTCCACTTTTTATCATTGTACAGATTATGGGATGGTATAATATATATCAACTATTAAATTAATCAATTCTTTTTTTCAAATGATAAATTCAAGATTTAGTAAATAATATCAAGCGTCACATGGGATAGGAGTAAGACAGAAATATAGTATTTAATGCTTTTATTTTTCAAAAGCAAAACTGATTGACACTGCATACATATTGTTAGAATGGTAATAATACCTTTACACTTTCTTTACTACTTGGAAGAGAAATTTTTCTACTGGCCCGTGGATAAGACCTGGGTAGGACATCCGAGGCCCATCCTGGCCCAAGTCTCATCCCCCAAATGGCCCTGATGCCGTTTAAGGAGTTCGGCCCCCAAATTATGCCAACCAGAGGGGGGGCATAGCGTGAGAAAACCAGTTGACAAGGATAGACGGGACTCATTGCCCTTGACGTCCCCTGCAACACCTAGTAATAGATGATCTGCACCAACAAATGGGCAGGAATGCGAGCAGCCCTCCATTCTCTAAAAAGGGTATGAAGAATAACAACAACGATCATCTACCAGTAAAACATCACTCAGGGAGCCATACCGCATTAATAGCGCCATCCCCACACACCACGCCTCATTAAACGGCCTTGATTGGGCTACAGTGGGAGGGTGACATGAATCCCCTGACACCAAGTACAAGATAATCCCCTCCTCCCTCAAAACCTCGTATAAAAGTCGTCCTCCAGGTACAAATGTCTCTCTCTAAACTCTAAGAACAAAGGACACGACTTACTAAGACAATCGACTAACTTTGGTATTAGAGGGCCCCCAGCCCCCACCGAGCCCCCTTTGTTTTTCCTTGTGTGCAGATAACAAGACCTTGTCTTGGGTTGATGGAACAAGGTTTAGGTATACGAAATACGACGTTAACACAACTATGTTACTACTCAGCTATTTTTTTTCCTTTTTCTATTTGAATCTGGATTAAAAATCTTAAAATATGAAATTTTTGCATAATCTAGAAGAAAATAAATTACTAATGTAATCATATAATTTAATTTTATTAAGATTAACGCAAAGAGCAAATGAAGGTAAATTTTTATAAAATTGAATTTATTTTTAATTAAATTACATGATTAAATTGGTTGATTGAAATTATTTTCTCCTAGATTATGCAAGAATGTCATATTTTTGATATTTTTAATCTAGATTTAAATAACAAAATTAAAAAAAAAAAAAGGATAGTAAAGGAAGTGTAAGGGTATCATTACCCTTGTTAGAATATTACGGTGTACAATACTTATGATAGAATATGTTACCCAGATGACTAACACAAGAGGGGGGGTGAATTGAGTTGTATTTAAGAAAAATAACAATTATAAATCAAATATACAATATAAAATATAAACAAAATATGAAACAACAATAAATATAAAGAGTAAGGGTAAGAGAGAAGCAAACTCAGTATGTTAACGAGGTTCGGCCCCACTGCCTACGTTCTCGCCTCAAGCTACCCCTTGAGGATCCCCGAATTCACTATTCAATCTCCTTCAGGTGGAGATAGAAACCTATTACACCTTTGAACAACACCGCTACAAAGGATCCGTGTAGAACACCCTCTACACTTGCAATCACCTTACACGTGGTGATTCAACGATTCCCTGTGTAGAACACTTTCTACACGCACAAGGGTTGTACACACCCTTTTACTGATACAAGAATTGATAGTGGGTAGGATATCAGAAAACACTCCTCAATGAGTGAAATAAGAACAATACAAGCACAAACTATATCTCTCAAAATGAACAAGGGTTAAGGCTCAATGCTTAGAGAAGAGAGAATGAAAGCTTTGAATGAGAGTTGTATGCTCTTGGTGTTGTAAATGTGAAACTCTCAAATGATCTATTTATAGGCATATGAGACTTCATATTCAAATTTAAAAAGATTCACATGTCAAAAACATCATCATTCATTTTTCAAAAATTTCAAACCTAATCTTTTTACTTTTTGCATATGACAAAAGGAGCACATTTTGATTTTCAAAAATTTCAAACCTAATCTTTTACTTTTTGCATATGACAAAAGGAGCACACTTTACTTTTCAAATTTTTCAAACAAAGACATCTTCCTTTTGCATAAGTCAAGAAAAGCATCAATCACTTTTGAAATTATTCAAATAAAACATGCACATGTGAAAGATGACAATCAATCATTTTTAATATTTTTAAAGTTCAAATCTTTAATCATGACATGCACATGTGAAAGATGACAATCAATTATCTTTCAAAAATATTCATGCACATGTGGAAAATGTATTTTAATGCTTTATGATAAAATATTAATTTTGAGCCTTAATCCTAATTTCGAATTTTAAGAGATTTACAACATTACTCTATGACTTTAATGTGAGATTGTTCCCTTCTTGCTCATGCTTGGTTTCTTGATGTGCTTGACTCCATTGTGTAGATAACTTGAGCTTGAGACTCCTTTATTCTTTGAATTCATTTGTTATCATCAAAATCCATGTGTAAATATATTACACAAAACTTGAAACCTTAGGTTCAACAGAATATATTCATAATATAATAGCATATGTATAGGGGTGACAATATGTTATATGACTCGTTAACTCAACAAGAACACGACACGATAGTAGCGGGTTAGGGTTTAATCTTAACGGGTTCGGATCAAAACAAGTTGAACTGTTAAGACACGATTGTTTAATGGGTTGATAACGGGTCAACTCGTTTTGACCCGTTATGACACGTTATAAAAGTTAAAATTACAATTCTACCCTTCTACCCAAAAGTAAAATTGTTAGAATTTTAATTTCAATATTTTTATTGTTTAAATTGTAATTTTAGATTTGTAGTTAGTTTTATAATTTTTATAGATATTGTAATTTTAATATTTATAGAAAATTATGCTAAATTTAATCAGGTCAAATAGGTTAATTTCAGGCATATTCAACTCATTTATATAAACAGTTTGAAACGAATCGTATTTTGTCATGTTAACCTATTTAGTAATATTTACTAATGGATCAAAACGGGTTGACACGACACGTTATGTTAATGGGTCGTGTTAAGTTTGAGATTTTGACACGATAAGCTTAACGAGTTAGATTAAGGTTGACCTATATAGTATATGTGACGCCCCCAAATTCCGCTTGGGATTGAACGGACATTTGAAGCGTCGGGACATGCAACACAAGGTTACCTGCCCCCGTTCATGACATATAAGATGCAATGTTTCTAACATGCATCTAGCATTATGCAATATTCGCAGCGGATAATCTTTTTCTTTAGCAATACTATGCACCAAACTAAATATATCCCAAATACTTGAAACATAATTCATACATAAAGGCATACTAAAAAGCCGTGATCACCACACTAGTCTAAAATGGTTGTGATCAAAAGAATACTTGAGATACAACTCCAAAAGTACAAGTATTAACCTAAGTTAAATACTATACCATCATCAACATCGCACCGTGGCCTAGTCGACCGTATTCAGTTGGTCAGATTCCAATTCTCCTTTGGGTCCTGTAACAAGATCTACCATTCGGGGGAATGGTAGTTGGGACTACCACAGTGAGATTTGATTACAAATCTCAGTAAGTTAACATAAAACTCACACACAGGTTAAAAATGCATGCATGGCAGTAAAAGCATAAATGCATAATTATAGTCACATATAAACATAGTATAACTTGACATATAGCATGACTTAACCAGAATTTAAACATGAACTGAAACTTGACTTAACATGGCATAAACTTAAGCTTAAAACATAACATGAACAAACAACATAACATGAACGTGAAACATAACATGGACATGAACATAACATAACATGAACGTGATCTTGAACATATCATAAAAGTGAACATAACATGATGTGAACATGAACTTGGAACATAACATAAACATGAACATAACATGTACGTGAGTATAATATAACATGAACTTGATCTGAAACTTGACTTAACATAAACTTGGAATCTTATTTAATTGTCTTGATAAATAATGTGCATTAATACGTACTCCACAGTTGTTGTGGCCCCACGTATTCTACATGTCACAATTGCTGTGTCTCATGTAGTGTATGCTCCACAGTTGTTGTGGCCCCATACTTCATGCTCCACAGTTGTTGTGGCCCCATGAATTCACATAACATAAAATATAATACGTACTCCACAGTTGTTGTGGCCCCACGTATTCTACATGTCACAATTGCTGTGTCTCATGTAGTGTATGCTCCACAGTTGTTGTGGCCCCATACTTCATGTAACATAAAATATAATACGTACTCCACAGTTGTTGTGGCCCCACGCATTATAAGTAACATAAATATAATACGTACTCCACAGTTGTTGTGGCCCCACGCATTATAAGTAACATAACATAAATATAATACGTACTCCACAGTTGTTGTGGCCCCACGCATTATAAGTAACATAACATAAATATAATACGTACTCCACAGTTGTTGTGGCCCCACGCATTATAAGTAACATAAATATAATACGTACTCCACAGTTGTTGTGGCCCCACGCATTATAAGTAACATAACATAAATATAATACGTACTCCACAGTTGTTGTGGCCCCACGCATTATAAGTAACATAACATAAATATAATACGTACTCCACAGTTGTTGTGGCCCCACGCATTATAAGTAACATAACATAAATATAATACGTACTCCACAGTTGTTGTGGCCCCACGCATTATAAATAACATAACATAAATATAATACGTACTCCACAGTTGTTGTGGCCCCACGCATTATAAGTAACATAACATAAATATAATACGTACTCCACATTGTTGTGGCCCCACGCATTATAAGTAACATAAATATAATACGTACTCCACAGTTGTTGTGGCCCCACGCATTATAAGTAACATAACATAAGATATAATACGTACTCCACAGTTGTTGTGGCCCCACGCATTATAATAACATAACATAAATATAATACGTACTCCACAGTTGTTGTGGCCCCACGCATTATAAGTAACATAACATAAATATAATACGTACTCCACAGTTGTTGTGGCCCCACGCATTATAAGTAACATAACATAAGATATAATACGTACTCCACAGTTGTTGTGGCCCCACGCATTATAAATAACATAACATAAATATAAACGTACTCCACAGTTGTTGTGGCCCCACGCATTATAAGTAACATAAATATAATACGTACTCCACAGTTGTTGTGGCCCCACGCATTATAAGTAACATAAAATATAATACGTACTCCACAGTTGTTGTGGCCCCACGCATTATTATAACATAACATGTCTAATCTTTCTTAATGCATGTGATATTATTTAATATCATATACTTTTCTAACATGGCGTATACTTGTAAATGGTATAATATGATTTAATCATAAACATTTCATGGCATACATGTATCATATGGCATACTTAACATGGCATACTTATAACATACATCATTGTATGGCAGAAAAGATTATTTAACAGATAATTATTCATGAGAGATTAAATCATACGTAACAGATAAACATGTAATGACATAGCATGACATGGCATATACGATAACATACATACATAAATTGTAGTTCCCTTACCCATCACACATACACAATAAACTGATAGTAAGTTAGAGGCTAACTTACCTCGATCGTCGCGTTCTATGAGAATAGAGCGCGAGACACGAGGAACTGCACAACAGCTGGAAGAGGAACACTCGAGTCCTTAAGATTTTCACTTCTGAACTCAATTGCCATATTGTAAGCACTTGCAACACCACGGCCAACTTGAGGTTTCACTATACTCGGAAGAGATAAATTGACTTCAGAAAGCCTTTGCACTAAAACAAGTTCATTAAAATTATCAATAACAACCAAACAAACAACTCATTTCTCAATCCATATACTCTTAGCCATAGTCAACCACAAGATGACACCAGTCATCCCGGACTATAATCCATATCATCACTGCTTCGGGACACTGTCATACAGTTTCCCAACATTACACCATACGCTCCACACTTCTCTGCTACGCCATTCAACCCTTCGTGACACGCCATCCGATGTATCACGACTTAATACAGAGTACACTCACGTGAACTCTCTTCCATCCACACTACAATACCCATCACTGCGATACACGTCTCACGGTGCATCGCTACGCGACACGGAGTACGCGCTACGCGTACTTCCTTCGCTACAACTCTCATCAACACGATGCACATCACACGATGCATCGCCATACAACACGGAGTACACTACATGCGTACTCCCTTCCTTCTACGACACACATCACTACAGTGCACGTTGCGCGGCGCGTCGCTGCATTACACAAAATACGCTACACGCGTATTCTCTTCACACAACCCGCCGTATCACATCTACGGCATCCATCTCACGCCTATACTTCACAGCACAGTCCACAAAATACACAATCAAACGCAACACTTCACAACCACACTTCGCTTCACAACTACGCAACGAATTCCACAAATACAACTACACAATCCACAAACCAACCAACTATTTTAAACTAAAATAACTAGAGATAGAAGGTTATACCATCGACGGGATAACCCGTGCGTCGCTCGTTGTTCGTCACGAACATGCGTCGGAGGAACGTACGTGGCGGCGTACGGTGGCTGTCCACCACATAAAGTGGTAGTTTGGGCTTGAGAAAGGCTAGGCGTGGTCTTGGAAGACTCATGATTTTACAGCTGTCGGTGAAGAACAAAATACGTGATTTACGGAAAAGATAAACTATACGCGTGATTCCAGATGAGGGTAAAGACAAGAGAGATGTGATTGCTGTCGGGAAATAATCCAAAACTGATAATTTTAGCGGGCTGTTACAGTATAATATACATGCTTTGACACGACACGAATATGACCCGTTAACACAATTTGACACCCCTACATATGTATGGTAAAATGACTTATTATCTACCATATTTAATTTATTGTATAAATCAATCAGTATCGTTGATTTATTGTATTTTTATTCTTTTTCTGACCTCATTCACCTATTTATAAGGACATATATTATGAATTAAAAAACACTGGAGAATAGTAAAAATGTAACCCTGAAATTCTCTCTCCCTCCTCTCTTCTTCATCTCCTTTTCTATTTTATTATATTTTTTTATCATATATATAATATGTATATAATATAATATAATATATATGTATGTATGCATGCATGCATGTTCATAGGTGGCTTGTAATAACAAACGTTCATATAAGATAAATCGTTGAGAGATCAGAAGAGTTAAGACAACAATTCCATTGTCGTTATTAGAGATCTTTGACGTTACTTTCACAGCTTAATTTTATGATATACGTATAATATTTTGAAATGCTCCAGTTGAAGATAGCTGTGGCAATAATTGATATATGCATGTGCTTTGTCGAGGAGTCATCACGTGTAGGAAAAACAAAACCAGAAGCTTTTTGTCTCGAAGATTTGCTACATTCATGCAAATTGTTTCCAGGTTAACAGTAAAAACAATAGTAATTTCAGCTTGTACACGTGTTGGTCTCACACATATTAGTTTATTAACAAAAACATCTTTTCTCATTTTATATAATCAAAATTTTTTCACAAAATATAATAAATAATTTAATTTTTTTTATATCAAAATAAAAATTATATTATAATAAGATTTTTTTAATTTTTATGCATTTTATGTGTAACAGAATTTGTAGACATCATGGACATATATACATGGAAATAAACATCATTTAGTGGGACGGCTCTCTAGAATTTTCTCTCTACCCATAGCCCGCCATCACAGCATCTCCGCCCCCTTTGGGGTTGGGGGGGGGGGGGGGGGNGGGGGGGGGGGGGGTGTAAATTTTCTGGTGATAGTATCAAGATGTTCTGATTTGCTGCTTGCCAGCCATCTTCGACCGCCACGCGCCTCTCCAATGAACTTCTCAATCGCCTATCTTTTGGACAGTGGAAGAAATCTATCCAAACAAGTGACACATGTGGCTCACGTGCGGCTTACAATGCGTGTGGGCCTCACGTGCCACCACGCCGTTAAGAGTTTTTTGCCGCCACGCGTGATATCATCGGGGCCAGCGGCTTCGGATCTTTCAGATTCACGTGCTCCTTTTTTCCTATGCGTAGCGTGTATTCCACACGTGCCACTACCATCGATGGCGGTCCTTCACCGATATATTAGGTCATGTTCAGGTTAATAATCAGCTTCTTTATTTTTATTTACAATTTTACTTTTATTTATTTTGAGATGATTATTAGAGACCCTACCCAATTGAATCTTATATCTTTATAACAGTTTAATTTATCTATACAAAACTTAATCTGATGAAAAAAAAATTAGTGGGGCCCCAAAAGTTCCTAATAATTAAATGCCTCTTCTCACATCATGAATATGGACGCACTACAATAAAGAAAGCGATGTTTTAGGCTTTACGATCTCCATTTTACACAGCAAACATCATCATATATTGTGGTGTGTAACAATTCATACCTAGCTAGCTACGAGAATCAGCGTGCATGTCGGACCAAATAGTCCATAGATCCAATTTCAGTACTGTGCATTTCAGGAATCCAGAAAGAAATTCTGCGTGGAAGTTTTATATATACTAGAAATCTTCCCTTAATTAGTATATTTTTTTTCCTATCTTAATATTTAAATATATATATATGTTAAATAAATAAAATAATAATAATAAATTATATATTAATTAAATATATATATATACATAATGTAAGACTTTTTTATAACATTTCTCGAAACATAGGAATGCAATCCACCCCATCAGTCTATGCCTCCCCAAGAAATATATTATTCACTCCAAGAAATTAGAAAACTGAACCAGAAATTCTTGACAACAAAAATAAAAGATAAATCATACTCATCATATATATCTTTATACTACACGTACACCAAATATTATTTTTTTTATTTTTTATTTTAAAAGTGTGGTGTATGAATGATGTGTAAAAGAATTCCTTTAATTTAATAAAAATAAAACAAAAAATAAATAAATAAAAATCAAGTTTGGTTTGTGATGTAGGCCGATAATGAGTAGAAGTGCTCTAAATAAAATATTAAAAGGCTCATTTCTGACGGGTGAGACTGAAAAATAGATATCTCCTTTCGAATAAGAGAGCACTAAAAAAAAACGAACTTTTACGATTAATTTATAGCAATGAAAAGACTATTAGCAATCAAAATTTGTTGTTAATAGTCTTTTTGTTGCTATAAATTAGTCGCAAAAGCTCATTTTTTTTATTGAAAAAAAAAATCGCATTAGCTTTCCCAAGAATAATCCTAATTAATTATATATGATTCCAACAAATACTAACAAGCTCTCCTAATATTTATATGTACTGATCAAGCAATTAGGACGTACGGAACTAGAATCTCTTGTTAGGGGCCAATAAACGCAAGGATTGAAATGATTTGACATGAAATATCAGTTGGTAATATACGCAAAAATCCATTCTCATATTTACTACTACAAATAAAATGAGATTTTGTAATCAATTTATTGCAATGAAAATAGTATTCGCAATTAATTTATTAGCCACAAAAATTCATTTTTCTTGTATATATATACATCGGCCTAATTGTCAACACAAAAGGAAAAACCATGCAATTATATGTAAAAATCTTATATCATAAGCCAGAAATATTATTATTTACTCCTACCAAGTGACAAAAGGTAATAATAATATAAGTGAAAAATGCAGGATCGACAAGGTGGCAGGCCGGCTTGTTGCCGTGCGTGGAAATATGAAAAGCTGATAATTCGTTGATAATTTGACAGTAGATCATGAGACAATCGAAGATAAAAATGTAGAAAGTATATTAAATATATGATCATTGACAGTAGAAGCTAGCAGAGATCTCTGCAGATACGGGACGATATCTTTAATTCTTAAGACTTCGTACGTAGAGTATGAGAGTGGCCAGGGTAAATACTTTGAGAATAATTGAACATAAAGGCTTGAAAAAGGGCCGTTAAAGATAGGGTACTTAGCCAATAGCCTTTCTCTATTGATTGGAAACAAGTGAGAATAAATATTAGCGGTGGCAACACGTATTAGCGGTGCATTGCATGAATAAATAATTGAGCTGTACGCAAAAGACTTCAAAAGGAGAAAGACATGGAGAATCTCTGCATTGGCTTTAAGGAAGTCCCTGGAAGCTTTTCTAATAACTTCCTGGGCTTAAAGTGTCATATGCAGCCGTTACTTTTAGGTTAAGAAATGGGCAAATATGTGAGAAGAAGATTGTTAGTTGTGAGGTGACCCTAAATCAGGGGCGTTTGTTATGATTTTGTTAGAAACTTTTAGCCTATGTTAGTGGACCATAGATCACATCCATGCCCCTCCTTCTCTTGAGTGCCAAATTGCAATATTTAATACAATGTTTAATGATGCATGTCTCTTTGTTATAATCAATTCGAGTACTAGATAAATAGAGAGCGACCCAGATTCAGGAGTCTCTTAGTTTATCATCTTCAGCTTCAAGAGCTCTATGCAGGGCCTAGCTTATTTAGGATATTTCAAGGCATAATTTGAAATCATGGTCGATGGTACTTAATTATTGCTTTTGACAACTTGTGATATGTTGTTATTATATATTGAACCCCTCAATCAGGAGAAAGTTATAAAGAGGACCCCCAATACCTTAGTGATTTCTCATCTAAACTCTCTTTCCTTGCTAAAATGAAGTTACTTCTTTCTTTGCTCTGGGACCCAGAAAAGCTCACTGTATCTTCGATTGTAACTGGGAGAAAAATCACTTGGGCTTTTGGTTTCATTGATTTTTTTTTTCAGAGACAAGCATGTGTTAAAGAGCTTGATGAAAGAAGCCCTTTGGTCCCACCTAACACATTCAGCAAATCTGTGGTTTTAGTTTGTTTAACTGTCAAATGTATAGGGCTAAGATTATTATATATTGTGCTCAATCAAATCTTAGCAACCAATCAGAGCATAGAACAAGTGCAAGATTATGTTGAGAGGATGTGTAGCAAATTTAAATCACCTCTCTTTTTGGTTCTTAAAAGGTAAGGGTGAAAATAAAATCAGATTGCTTACATTTCTAGTGTTAGGGTCCAAAGCGTGAATGAAATGACAAAAGCGACTTTTATTATTCCACTTCTTAAGCAAATTATGCCGTATAAGTCAAATGTTCTATATCTTTTTCCTTTCAACACTAATCTATCTTTATAGGATCCCTAATCTATGTGGGTATGCTTGGCACATGAATGTATCTTTCAAGATTCACGGCATACTAGGTTAGTTAAAATATATAAGAAATGGTAACAACATGATTGTCTCATTCAGACAGAACTTCAGCACACAAAAGCTGTAAAAATATATATAATATAATCTCAAGAGAAAGAGAGATTAAAAAGCCACATTAAAGTGTTAAGAGATCAGAGGCATAGAAATTAGGTTGTCCGACAACTTAAGGGAAAGAGCTTTTTGGGTCTCTCTGTCCCGCCAACTAATTCAGGTAGCGTAATTCTAGGGAATTATGTTCAATGTTGCAGAAGGAAAATGGCTTAAAAGAGAGTATGGGAATGGAGCCATCTGCCCTGCCAGCAAATTCAGGTTGCCTAATTCTGGGGAATAAGGATCAATGTTGCATAGGGAAGAAAGGTGGTTTGAGCCTTGAGGATTAGGACCAAAGTTATCTCTGACCCCAGCATTATTCCATTTTCGTCATTGAAATGGAACTCAATGTGTCTTTTAGGAAATGGCAATCGAAAGATTTCGGAATTAAAAACTAAGGGCTTTTTTCATGCAACAAATAACTACTTAAATAGTAGGAGAGCGCAATATATCGATAAGTGATTTATCATAATGGATGAAGTGGAAAGATTAGTACTATAATTAAGGGAAATAATAAAATTAAGGAACCAATAAAATAGGAAAAAAAATTAAGATAATCATGAAAGAGAAGTGGTAGTTGCAATTGTGATTATTCAAGTACCGCACAATTATTTGAAAAATAATAAATACGAAATCTACAAGAAAAAATTAATTAATTTTTTAATAATAAGATCCTCTTTTTCAAAACAATTGTATAACGCTGGTACATTTTACAATTATACAGAACATTACTTTTAATTATTGTTTCCAACTGGAGATTCAATCGTCCAAATTAAAAGCAGATGAAAACAGGATTAGATGAGTGATTATGATTTAGCTGACAAAATAGTGTTCTATCTTTTTAAAAGATATTTTCTTTGAAATAATTGGCCAATCCACCTTTTTATACTTTGGAATGATGACTCACAAAACACTCGTTGTAAACTTTTTCGCATTGAGCTACCATTTAAGATCACCATAAACACGCAAACATAGAAAAGGAAAAGCGTGCTAACTTTTGTTTAGTGGGAACTTGTGCGTGCTGAACAACCATTCTTTAAGGGAACCTGTGCGTACCAACTTTGTTTAGTGGGAAGAAGGCATTACAAAGACTCAAAAGAGGGATTGCGCCTAACAAATCTCCAATTTTGGATTGAATCCAGGTTTCCTATTAACTTCTTCCTTGGTAATCCAAACAAGAGTACAAGAGACGAAGAAGAAAATGAGTAACTATTACTTCTATACTGATTACGCTGTCAGGCTTTTGGGGAACAAATCTACATGTCAACAAATAAAGAAAGAATGACTGGACAGCCTCCTACAAAGGTGTATAGAAATTACTACTCTACATTACAACAGATGCATTTGATAATTTGAACTAACATCCACAACAGGAATGAATATTAATATGGAATTGGAGTTGGAAAGCATCTTTGGACTACTACTAGTAGTATATTCTGTCACGCATTTTGCTTCCCTGGCTTCAATAAAGGCCAAGGCAGAAATATACAAATAGTTTTTGACTCTCAGAAGCTGAATAGCTATCTACTAACCATCAAAGGATTCACCATCAGTTTCCAAGTGCGAGGGATCCATGTCCACTTGCCGAACAAACTGTCCTTTTACTCTTGGACGCTGCTCAGCAAGTTTTTTTCTGCTCTCATATCGAACCTGTTCAGTTATATTGGGCATTAGCTTATGAGAAAATTGCTATTGGTTGGACATTGCAGCAGTCAAAATGACGACCATAATAACTTACCTTTTTCTCGTAACACCTTTCTTTCCGCTTCAATCGAAACTTGGTTAGAGCTGCTTCTCTTTGTACAGACCGATGAGAACTTCCACCTAGAGCCAAAAAACCTTCTTCGTTTTTGTTCTCTGAAGCAGCCCTGACAAAAGCAATGTGATCAACATTGCTGTTACTCCCACAAGCACTTCCATAACCAATGCTATTATGATGACTTGCTCCCCCATTACAGAAACTACTGCTTGCACTCTGATCAGTGGGTGGAGATATATGTCCTCGGTCCTCCAAGGAATCCAATCTGTTTTCCTGCTTGTGCATAGTCTGATTCGCAGCATCATTCTTATTTTGAGTATGTGGGTTATACTGCTGCTCAAAGTTTCTATTTTCAAGGTTGTGCTGATAAAACATATTCATCCGAAAGGAGGGTTTCTGCTGGGAGAATAAACTTGGAATTGGCATTGGTGATGGACCAGATTGTGTACAAAATATTGGAGAAAATCCAGAGCCAAAACCCGTGCATAGATTATTGCTTTGTACACCTTTCACTGCAACGGGCAACGGAAATACTCTCTGTTGAGAGCACGACGTTGCAACTTCAGATTCTTTAGATTGACCAGTAGCCAGAGTGATAATACTTCTGTGTGTATTTCGTGTGATGCCAACAGTATCAGAACTACAACCAGTAACAATATTGGATAACATTTTCTCGGAATTTGATCCGTACCCTTTCTGATGATTAGAAGCATTAGCCACTGTTGTTTGTGGGGGTTGTAATGGCCTGTTAGTGTACCTACAGAAACCAAACGTTTGGTAAATAAAACCTAATGATCATACAAAGTGATCAGAAGAAAATTAGAGAAAACAAAATGATCATTTTGAAGCTTCAATCATTATATTTTAAAATATATAAATATAGTTTCATACAAAGACCTAATTTAATAAATCAACTAAATTCTGAATTAAAAAGGAAACTAAAACTCACCGTGTAAAGGCTGAGGCATTAGAATGCCCAAGGGTACGCCTTTCTTCAGTATGTTCATTCCAAAAGCCAATGGGATGAGATCTTTTCAAAGACAGATCTAATTGTGGTGAAGAGTCAAGCTCTCCTATGCCTTTATCAGTACAATCTGGATACTTATGAAATGTTCCTATCAAGTCAGTGGTTTCTCTAGAAGAGTTGACAATGGCATAGCTATTGTCACAGGTCTCATTGCTGATATTATCATCCCTCCTTTGACTTTCAGGTTTTGCATCCTTGCCAAGAGTGGTTTTGTTATCATCCTTGCAGGCGTCTACCACTGATCCTAGACATTTTCAGAATGTTAGTTGCTTCCGACTGGGCAGAGCATAAAAATGATGCCAAAGTGAAAGATATTTACCCCCAGCTTCAGTCTCATGCATTGGAAAATTATGACCCAAGTGGATGCATGCTTCATTATTTTGCGATATTATTTCACTTGGAAACAATTTTCCCCATCTTGGTTGTGAAAATTCCTTCGTATTGTCCATGGGACCACCTTCAGTTTCCAACTCTGGCTTTGTACAAGAGCTCTGCAAGAGATGGCAAACAAGTCTCTATAAGAAACTTCACAAATCAGGCCTAAACCAAAAGATGTTTAAGCCTTTCTGACTTTGTCTTGAAATTTTGATCTTTCCTTTTCTTCTTCTTCTTATTAATAGAGTTTGGTTGCCAGGTAGGAATTGTGTTGCAACTAGAAACGCTAATGAGTTTCTCCATTAATTTCCATCGCCAATAAATTATTTCATTTCCATTTGATGACCATAAAAGAAATACCTAGTTAGGTAATAAATCCTGATCATTAGTTTCATATGCAACATAATAGGCCGCTAGTAGATATGCAAAGAAACACAATTATATACTCATCCCACCTAATTAAACTTTTTAAAAAGAAACATTAAAGAAAAAAAATTTTATAGAGATTATGCACCAATCCAAGCGCCAAGTAGTGACCTCCCACAGCTTTTCTTTTTTTATTTTTTCCCCAGTAAGTTATCGAAGAATTACCTATCAAAAATTAAATTAAAAATGCAAAAGGAAATCTAAACCGAACTAGAAACACTGACCTGAGAATCACTCCTTTTTTCGATTAGTTCATTATTTCTCTGTCCACAAGCCATATGACCACTTGAATGGTTGCTAGCAGCATTGTTTTCAGAAGTGGCTTCTGCATTTTCTTGTCCAACACTTTCATCTTGGGGATCATTTTTGCCAACATTTGACTGGCAGATTAAAAGGAACAGATCAAGACATAGAATAGTGGCTCATAACCTTCAACACCAATAGAAAGCGAAGAAAAAATAAGGCAAAGTGTAAGCAGTAGGCATACAGATTGTCGCCTCCAGACATGCTGCCACAAATTTCTCAGCTCATTTTTCCGAATAGGCTTAACAAGATAGTCAGCAGCACCTCTCAGCATGCATTTATAAACAGTGCTGACTGAATCCTGTGACGACATCACTGAAGAGTGACAAAAGATGCACTATTAGTTTTTTAAATTATCAGACTGTCATGCCAAATCAGCAAATGTCTAATGATCAAAACCTTGAAGTCATACTTATAACGGGGATGTTTTTGCAAATCTCATGCTCCATTATTAGAGTAAGAAGAGCAAATCCAGATATTGACGGTAAATCCACTTCTGTCAGTATGAGGTCTATGTTATGGGCTCTTCTTTTCAGTATCTCCCATGCTTTTAAGCCATCAGGAACGGCTGCAACTGCTCAAACAGTTATACAAAACAAAAGACACTTTCAGTTCCTAGAGCAACAAGTCTACAAATTTTCAGGTTTTGAGCAAAACTCAAGATTCAAAATTTCAAGCTTCACGCAAGCAACAACAGTGATATAAATGACCATTTACATGACAAATGCATCCCTTGTTAGACTATCTTTCTGGAGATGCTGTGATCAAATCCACTAGAAGCTTTCACAATTGGGGTGAGACAAGGAGTCTTCAGGTAGTATCAGTCAAAATTCAAGTGGAACGCTAATCAACTGAATAGAATGGATAGATGACTATAGCTATAACATGTAGGAAGGGCTGAGACGAGGACATGGATGGTTATAATCCATTTGGTAGCATTCGATATCTTCCTGTCGTAGTTGTTATGTGATATCACTGATATGTGGTTCATCCTCTTTTCTTTTCCTTAAATACTTAATCCCTGATTCTATTTTTTGTCTTAATTCCATTTTCTTTTCCCCTCCTAGATTGTAAAAAATTTATCCACACAAACCCTAATAATAGTAGTAGACTCAAAAGACTGATGCTTCGGGAGAGGAAACAAAAGATCTAGCCGGTAAATCAAGAAACTCAATTGATGAGACTTTTGGTTCGATATTCCACCTAATGACAGCCATAATTATTCCTATCATCAGTGTTAAAGCAGCTCAACATAAAAGAGAAGAAAAAACCCATTTCAACCGAGACCCATTTATTAATTTTGAGAATAAGACCAGCTAACATAACAATAAACAAACCAACCTTAAAAGCTTTGAAACAATTACATCACTGATCACTTCCTACCCCTGCCTAATCCCCCCAAACTTGGACCCCATATGGTTAAGTTTCTATATTATCCAAAGTGAGATGCTCAAAATTTTCAGACAAAAGCCGAAACCCAGTTCATGATTCCACAAACAAAGCTGAAAAATCCAAGAAAACCAGCAATTAACACACAAATAAATAATAAGAGAGGCAAATACTGACCTCTGTAGCTACACTTTCTGAGAAGAGCGGCTATAATCTGTCTTGTGGAATCGTCAGCCTCAACCAGTAACACCCTCAGCATCATCCTAGGCAAGAACCTTTCCCACCGCACAACCCCACTCGAACTCCCACTTGTCCTCTTCTTATTCTTCTTCCTCTTCTCCACGCCAATCTCTGTCACACTCTTTTCCATCTCCTCCTCCTCCTCCTTCTCTGTCCGACTCTCTACTCTAGCTTCCCGTTCCTCGCTGCTCAACACCACCTCACCCATCACGTCCCTCGCTCTCTATACCTGCGGGCGTGGGCGTAAATGCTTCGAGCAAAAGCTACTTACTAAAAAAATCTCATCCCCTCCTAAAATTTCAGAAATCTGAAAATATCTGAAAATGGGGAGATATCTAATGGAGGGGATCGGACGGTGGAAACACGGAATGCAGCTCGCCGACGCGGATCCAACGGTATATAATAATAACCGGAAGTACACCCCAGCAAAAATATCGGGTTTGGACACGTCAGCAGAGGCAATTGTTGTCTGAGCCAGTTCAAAAGGAAAAGGAAAAGAGCCATTGGATTGTGTGGCTGTGGTTGGGTGGCGCATATTAAAAGGTCAACATTGGTTTGGGGGATATTTCACGGGTCCCACCAACAACTCGTAGGTTGTCGGTCCCACACTCCCACTTGAAAGTTAATACATCTGGGTCCCACCCAGAAAGATATTTTTAGGGGAGTGCTGTATAGCCTACGGTTGTAAACAATCCAACGTAGGCGACTCACTCATTTTTATTCATCATATATTTTTTTTATTTTTTTTCTTATTAAATATGTGATATATAAATAATAAATTTTAATTAATTTAAAAATAATAAAATTTTAAAAAATAAATAATATGTTATGTGTAGAGATGATAAATAACAAACATCTTTATAAAATAATTAGCTCTATAAATCTCACTTGAATGGTTTTAAACGTTGCATATTTCATGCTTTGTAATATTATTTGAAAATTTTTATACTATATTATTTATGTGATATAATTTAATTTATAAAATTTATAATGTAAGAAATTTTAAGAAAAATATATTTTAACATTTATTATAATATAATTAATTTTTCAAATAAAAAAATTAAATTTAAATATCTTTTTTAGGCAAATAGATATATGATTTCTGTATAACGCAAGAAGAAAGCTTGACAGGTGGAGGGATTGTAGTGGAGGATTTTATATGTGGCTTTGAAGCTGTCGAACACGTTATCCACATTTTCGTGTTGAGGTTGCCTGCCTACTCCCTAGAGTTGTCGATAATTGGGATCACGATTCACGTCCCCTTGTTATTGAAATAACAAAAATTGTATGTGTAATCATTTTTAATTATTTTTATGAATTTTTTTATATATTTTAATAATATAATTAATTGTATATTAAAAAAAATTATTCTAATCAATTATATCGATAAAATGTATGAAAAATATATAAAAATAACTGTATATAGTATTACTCTTAAAATAATTGGTAAAAATTGACTAATTTTTTTATTAGATAAATAGTAATAACAAGATTCTCAATAATGTTTTTTATTAAACATATTATGTAAAAAAAAACTACCAATATTTATTGACATAAATTATAGAAAATCATAATCATGATATGTAAACTTCGTATTCGAATGTTGGATTTATGATAATTTTCGAACTCTACTATCTTTCTAAAATCTTATTAATTTTGAGAAATAAATTTCAAAATACCTATACAACCTTGACCAAGAAAAAATACTAGATTTTTCTTAAAGGAGTTGGAAGAATCGATAGATTTTTTTACAAGGGAGTTGGACGCATATGTATCTAAAGATTGTCCCACATTAATTGTAGAATGAGCTTGTACTCAGTTCATAAATATGAGGAAAATTTTCACTTCTTGAGTTAGCTTTTAAAGTTAAGAGAGGCTTAAAACTACTTAATACTGGTATCAAAATTCAAGTTTATCAATAGTCTCAGGTTCAATAGTTTATGGGATAAACGGGTTGTCGCTGCCTTCTTACCTAGGGCTTGATGTGTGAGAATGAAATTGTTGAGGTTATCTCATCAATTGTTGAATAGACTGGTGGTAAGACTCAAAACTACCCAACAATGTATTATTCAACGTTTCAATTTATGAGTAATACTAGATATAATCATAGATTGTGTAAGTATTATGCACTCATTTTAAAAAAGAGTAGAATTCACGATTATAAAAATTATTTTTTAATGTAAATCTTATACTTATTCACTTTTTTAAAAATAAATTAATAACGCTTAAATATTTTATAATTTCAAATATTATTTCTCTAAATTTATTAGACTTTTGGAGAGTTGCATCTATTGTACAGTAAGACCATTTGGATGAGATATGGTCGTTAAGTACTACATGTGTTGCAGCTAAACTATAACCCATTTTGTTGTACTTGATTGCCATTGTCTTTCCTTAAAAGGAAGTTGACTCGACAACATTTCTTCATTAGATGCAATATTTGGTAGTCATGTCGAGTTTTCTCTAATTCATGTTTATTAAAAGAATGTTAGCTCGGAGTAGTTATACAAAATCAAAAGTTTCGTCTCATTTCAATTTATTATTATAATTTTTTCAAATTTTCATATAAAATATAATAAATAATTTAACTTTTTCAAATCTCAATATAAAATTAATATTAAAAAATTATATTATAATAATATTTTATTTATTAATATTTAAAATATCTCATCTCATCTGTATAATCAAACGGAGCCTTATTCTTCTTTTGAATTTGTCTTCTCTAGTTAATTTGACTTAGTTAAAATGGTTTTTGTATCAATTATTTAAATACAAAAACCACCACTTGTATGACTGGTGATAGCAAAATTGAGATCCAAGAAAAATAAAATTTCATAATATAATATAAAATTAATAATAAAATCTATATCATTTTATCAGTTTAATTTTTTGATATAAGTAATAATTTTATATAATATCAAAACAAAAAAAAAAATCAGTTACTAGTAAGTTTGTCAGCAGCCACACACACACACATATATGTATCTATAGCTATTACTAGTGGAGGTGTAACGTGCGATGCACGTTTGCTTCGTTGGACTGTTAACTTGTTTAGTTAAGTTACAAAAATTTGTTAGTCAAAATATTAAACAGATATAAACAACAAAATAAGTTATGGCTTTGTTTTTTTGTCTTGGTGTCATTCTAGCTCAGGTCTATATTGGACAGGACCGATAGAGATAACATTAAAGTTTTTATGTCTCTGTTAGTTGAATATTTTTGGGTATACAACAAATTGAATCATCTATTCATTTTCTGGAGCTTCTGATGCCATTTTTTGTATAAATGGTAAACAATTAGGAGATGAACAACAAACCACATAGAAAATTTGAACACTTGACTTCCACAAATAATGTACATAAAAAAGGAAAATAATAAAAAACACATCAATATATTTTTTGATTTTATGTGCAGATCTATCGTTGAGTCCAACATCCTAGTGAAAACTTTAAAATTAATATTGCAATAAAAAATTAGAGAAAACTATGTAGACTTGAAAATCCATTTAAGAAATTAAAGGTAAAAAAAGAAGAAGACCTTATTAGTTGAAAGAAGAATATTAATTTTTAAAAAATTAAAGTATATAAATTTTTTTTATTGTTATATTTTTAGATACAAACAAATTTAGTCACTATTTTTATTGTTATGTTTTTATATATTTTTTCTTCATCGAATTTTTTTTTTCAAAATGTAACATATTTTTAAAAATTTGAACAGTTTATTCCTAAGTTGAAACAATTTTGTTTTATTTTAATTTTTTACAGCAATTTTTTTTTTCTAAATAATTTTGTTGGTTGTTGATTTGTTTTTTAATAAATATGTATATTTTAATTTTTTTTGTTCTTATTTTTTATTTTTTTTGTGTATACAAATAAAATGATAAGTTATCATTTGCTGTCATGAATTTTCTATATATTTTAAAATATATTTTTCTTAAGTTACATGTAAAATTTATACTCCATTTTATATTACTCAACACGATTGACCATCTTTAAGCTAATCAATGTTAATACTTATATAAATTGACCATATTGACTATTTTTATTGATTGTTGGCATATATAAAAATGAAATGTTATGTTTTTATTTATTATTCAATTTTCTATGTATATTAAATTATATTTGTATTTTTAGCTACATCTACAATTTTTTTTTTTTGCTTTATATTACTCAATATCATTGTTTTATTATGTGTAAGAGTTTTAGATTGGATTTATTCATGTTTCAAAGATTTTTTAAATATTGAAATAAATGACCACTCTAATAATTGATTACATCTGTCCTGAAACAAATAAAAAGTGAAAGATAAAGAAGACAAAAATAGCACTACAATTGGAAATAGAAAGCATGAATAGATTTAGTCACCCATTCTGCAAGTAAATTTAGTTTTATAAATTTAAACATCCTTATAGTTTTTTATTCTTGTTCTTTCATTTTGAGTTTATTTGTCCATCAATCCTAAAGTTGAAAACTAATCCAAAAGAACTAATATTAAAAAAGATTACCTATTAAAGTTGAAACCTAAAATGTAAATTGAAAAGCCAAAACCAAAGAAGCAAATTTTAAAAAGTTAAAAGAATAAGGGAAAATAATTTTACTTAATAGTAAATCGTACAAAATGAAGAAAGTAAATATGAAATCAATCTTATACTAATGTATAGGTGGTGCAAGTGATGAGAAAAAAAAACAAGAATATGATAAAAAGAAAAATAGACAAATTTGAGAGAGTAACAAAAAAGTAATATTATAAAAGTATTGAAATTAGATTTTCCATAAAATTATCTTTAATTTAGTAAAAGAAGACATTTTCTAATTTTTTTTTGAAAATTTTACTTATTTTTTTAAAACCTCTAACATTTCATTCATTATTCTTTATCTATTCTATTAAAATAATATTACTCTATTCTTTTTTTTTTATTCTTTTTTTACTTCTATTTAAAAATTTAACAACTCAATATTTTTTCTTATTTTTTGAATTGTTACTTTAGTGAATATTTTAAACAAAAAATTAAATATGTTAAATTTTTTATATTTCCATAATTATTTAAAATATTTTTAAAATTATAATAAATATGAGTATGATAAGAACTGTAGATAATTGGAAGTAAATAAATATAATAAAAAGTTTAAATGATTAGAAGAAAATATTAATAAAAAAATAATATTTAAAATTAATCTTATACTAATGTATAAATGGTGTAAATGATGAAAAAAAAACCAAAATCTAATAGAAAGCAAAATAGACAAATTTGAGAAAATAACCAAAAAGTAATTTTATAAGAGCATTCACATTAAAATTCCCATAAACTTCTTTATAATTTAGCTAAAAATGAGATTTTCTAAAATTTTTCTCCAAATTTTACTGAGTTTTAAAAAACCTATAACATTTCATTTGCTATTTTTTATCTATTCTATTAAAATAATATTTTTCCATTCTTTTTTTTTTATTGTTATCTTACTTCTATTTAGAAATTTAACAACTCAATATTTTTTCTTATTTTTTGAATTGTTACTTTATTGAATATTTTAAACAAAAAATTAAATCAATTTTTGTGGGTATGATAATACTTTTATAATTAAATTTTTTATATTTCCATAATTATTTAATCTATTTTTAAAATTATTATTTAAAAAGATAATAAATATGATTATGATAAAAAGTGTAGATAATTGGAAGTAAATAAATATAATAGAAAGTTTAAATGATTAGAAGAAAATATTAATAAAAAAATTATATTCAAAATTACTTTTATAATAACGTATAAGCGGTGTAAGTGATGAAAAAAAAAACAAAAATCTAACAAAAACCAAAATAGACAAGTTTGAAAAAATAATAAAAAAGTAATCTTATAAAGCCATTCACATTAACTTTCCCATAAAATTATTTATAATTTAGTTAAAAATGATATTTTCAAAAAAAAATTTCAAATTTTACTCATTTTTCAAAAACCTCCAATATGTCAATTTTTATCATTTCTTTATTATATTAAAATAATATTTTTGTATTTTTTTTATTAATTATTTTTTTACCTCTATTTATAAATTTAACGATTAAATATTTTTTCTTATTTTTTGAATTATTACTCTAGTGAATATTTTAAACAAAAATTTAAATAATTTTTTTGTGGATATGATAATATTTTTATAATTAATTTTTTTATATTTGCATAACTATTTAAATTATTTTTAAAATTATATTAAATATGAGTAAGATTAAAGTATAGATAGTTGAAAGTAAATAAATATAATAGAAATTTTAAATGATTATAAATATATTTATATAATATAACTATAAATCTATAAATATATAAATATTTATATATATAATTGAAAGGTCCATATAGCTAGATATATATATATATAGATATAAATATATATAAGTAAATAATCTGGTAATAAACAAATGATAAGAGGGGCAGAAACGTAAATTTGATCCTAACCCTAGAGACCCCTATATAAACATCTCTAAACCTAATCCTAACATTTCGGCTCCTTTCCCTTTCAGCTTCCGTTCTCTCTCTCTCTCTCTCTCTCTCTCTCTCTCTCTTAGCTTTCATCTTCTTCTTTGATTTATGTTTGTATTTTCTTCTTCTTTTAATGTTTTGCAATTTCGTTCGCAGCACTCATCTATTCTGTTTATTTGATTTTTTTTTATTCATTTTTTGTGCATTTAGATCTAGATTATTCTTTACAGTATAATTTTTTAAATTTTTTTTAAAACTTTTAGATCTAAACCGTTTATTTGGTATATTTTTTGTTGTTTTTTCATACTTTTAGATCAAGATTTTTTTTTACGGTTTTTCATTTTTTTTATTTTTCGTTTTAGATCTGAACATATTAGTTTTTGTTTGATTTTCTTTATCGTTTTTTGTTCTTGTTTTTGTCTATTGTCTTATCTTGTTCTTATTGTCTCCGATTTGTCTATTAAGGCACTCTGTTTGGGTCTATTTTTTGTGATGGATATTTTTGAAATTTTTGGTTGGATTTGTTCTCTGTTGGTTCTTCCTCGCGTCGTGACTCAGATCCGCTACCTATGGCCGCGCGTAGCAGGCCACGACCACGACGGAAGGTGAGATATTTTTCGGTTTTTTATTTTTTTATTTTTATTTTTTTTATCTGATCAAAATTTTCTGTTTGTTATTTGGATCTGTTGTTTTTTGTTGAAGGAAGTTTTTGTTTTTCCTAATGGATATTTCTGGGTTTCTCGTTTGAATCTATTGTTTGTTAGGTGTTCCTCACATCGTCGTTCACATCTGCTGCAAATGGCCACTCGTGGGGCCCATGGCCACGCCGGAAGGTGAAATTTTTTTTCATTTGTGCATTTTTTTGGTGTATTGATGTATATTATCACTATAGATATACTTTACATCTAGAGGGAATTTTTTCAATCCGATACAAAAATTTTGGAACTGGGTTTTATTTTTTGACTCTAACTACGGTTTTTTTTTTTTTTTGTGTTCTCAGCACACAACAACAAATCAGAAGATCAAATTTAAGAAGATTGAATTTGTATAATGGGTTAAATTTTTTTGTTGGGTTTACTCTCTGTAAATAAAAATGTAAATATGCAAACATAGTTTTTATCTTTCCATTTTTTTTTGCTGTAATACATATGCATATCATCTAATCACATAATGTAAGAAATTTATTCATTCATACAATACAGTTAATTTTTACAATATACTGAGAAAAACAATAAAAACGTACCTACAATTCAATTGCTGACTGAGAGAGAAGAATGCAGTAGAGAGCCACAACGGAATGAAAGAAATTTCCATATTTAAACTACAGCTCAAATCAGTTTGTCAGATCAAGAGATCAGAATTAACGGTAAAAAGACAATAACACCAAGCGGGCAAAGCAAAACGACACTGAGGATAACAAAGTGAATAATAAAAATAAGGGCAAAATCGAAAATACAAAAACAAGAACAAATCTGTCGGTAGGAAGGCAGAAAGATAAAAATGATTGTCGGTGAAATAAAACTAATATGTAAACTACCGTAATTGTCAAATAAAGTGAAGGGTAAAAGGGGAAAAAAATTTATTGTTCCTAACACTGTAGCAAGCGGATTGCCGCTTATATAATAGCTATAGATATAAGCGCGGATCACGCGATGTACAGTATTAGGAACAGTGTTAAGAATAGTAAATATTTTATTCCGTTTTACCCTTAATTTTATTTGTGAATTACGCTGATTTGCATTTTGGTTTTTTTTCACCGACGGCTAATTTTGTCTTTCTGCTTTCCCACCGACTATTTGTTTTTCATATTTTATTTCCGATTTTGCCCTTAACTTTATTGTTCAGTTCGTTCTCTTTAGTGTCGTTTTGGTTCGCGGACTTGATCTAATTGTCTTTTTACCATTAATGTTTATCTCTTTGTCTGACAGATAGAATCGAGGTGAAATTTAAATGTGAATATTTCTTTCATTTCCTATCTTCTTGCTCTCTACTCTCTTCTGCTCTCTCGCTCCGCAGCAATTGTAGGTACGTTCTTATTGTTTTTCTCAAGTATATATTGTAAGAATTATTTGTATTCTTTGAATGACTTTGTTACATTATCTGATTATTATTAGATGATATGCATATGCATTACAGCAAAAAAAAAAAAAATAGAAAGAAGATAAAAATTATGTTTGCGTATTTACATCTGTTTTTAAAGAGTAAACCCAACAAAATAATCAAACCCATCATACAAATTTCATCTTCTGAAATTTCATTTTTGATTTCTTCGTATCTCCTGAGAACACAAAAAGAAAATGCTATTAGAGTGAAAAAACATAACCCATGTCCAAAAAAAAATAAAAAACCGGTCGGATTGAAAAAATCTCACCTTCCGGCGTCGTAGTGGGCTGCCATGCGCGGCCATTTGCAGCGGACGTGAACCGAGATGGGAGGGAGATCCAACCGAGAAACCTAGAAATATCCATCAAGAAAAACAAAAACTTCTTCCAACAAACAACAGATTCAACCTAGAAACCCAGAAATATCCATCAGAAAAAACTAAAACTTCCTTCCAACAAACAGCAGATCCAACCGAGAAATCCAAAATATCCATCAGATAAAAAAATAAAAAATAAACACCCAAACATAGTGCCGTAATAAACAGGAGATGGTAAAATAATACATAACCGAAAGAGATCTAACCTTCCGCCGTGGTCGTGGGCTGCTACGCGCTGCCATAGGCAGCGGATCTGGAAGCATGAACATAAAAATTAAAATTTCTTAAATAACATTCTTGATCTAAAAATATAAAAATGCAACAAAAAATAAATCAAATAAACGGTTCAATTTTGAAAGCTAAAAAAAATTTAAAACCTAAAGAACAATCTAGATCTAAATGCACAAAAATTGAACAAAAAATAAACCAAACAAACGTAGGAGATGAGTAGTGCGGACATCCAAAGATAATATACATAAAACAACAAAACAAGAAACAAGAAGAACAAGATGAGAGAAGAGAGAAAAACAAAAACAAAAAACCGGAAAGAAAATCAAGAAAAAAAGAACAAAAACAAATCTGTTCAGATCTGGAAGCATGAACATAAAAATTAAAATTTCGTAAATAACATTCTTGATCTAAAAATATAAAAATGCAACAAAAAATAAATCAAATAAACGGTTCAGATTTGGAAGCTAAAAAAAATTAAAAACCTAAACAACAATCTAGATCTAAATGCACAAAAATTGAACAAAAAATAAACCAAATAAACGCAGCAGATGAGTAGTGCGGACGAAAGTCGATAACACGAAAAGAACAAGACAATAAAAATAGATAGATCAAACGATAAGATGAAAGCTCAGAGAGAGAGAGAGAGAGAGGCGACAGAAGCTTGAAGGGGGAGGGGGGCATAGTGTGACTTAGAGATGCTTTTATATGGTCCTCTAGGGTTAGGGCTGATTTTCCTTTTATGCCCCTCTTGTCATTTAATTATTACTGATTTACATTTATTTAATTTCCTTTTCTGCCCCTCTTAGCATTTATTTATTACCGAATCTTCATTTACATTTATTTAGTTACATTTATTTATACGTGAACCTCTTGTAATTTATTCTAGGATCTTTCTTTTTGGGAAAAATATTTGTAAAGTGTAAAGTTTATATAAGTATTAACATTGATTATCTTAAAGATGGTCAATTTTATTTAGTAATATAAAATAGAGTTTTAATATTAGTTCTTTTGAATTAGTTTTCAACTCTATGATTGATGGACAAATAAACTCAAAATGAAAAAATAAGAATAGAAAACTACAAGGATGTTTAAATTTATAAAATTAAATTTACTTGCAGAATGGATAACTAAATCTTTTCATGCTTTCCATTTCCAATTGTAGTGCTACTTTTGTCTTCTTTATGTTTTACTTTTTATTTGTTTCAACACAGATGTAATCAATTATTAGAGTAGTCATTTATTTCAATATTTAAAAAATCTTTGAAACATGAATAAACTCAATCTAAAACTCTTACACATAATAAAACAATGATATTAAGTAATATAAAGAAAAAAAATTTATAGATGTAGCTAAAAATACAAATATAATTTAATATACATATAAAATTGAATAATAAATAAGAACATAACATTTCATTTTTATATATGCCAATAATCAATAAAACTAGTCAATATGGTCAATTTATATAAGTATTAACATTGATTAGCTTAAAGATGGTCAATCGTATTGAGTAGTATAAAATATAGTAAAAATTTTACATGTAACTTAAGAAAAATAGATTTTAAAATATATAAAAAATTCATACCAGCAAATGACAAATTATCATTTTATTTGTGTACACAAAAAAAAATAAAAATAAAAACAAAACAAATTAAAATATAAATATTTATTAAAAAAACACATCAACAACTAGCAAAATTATTTAGAAAAAAAATTAAATTGCTGTAAAAAAAATAAAATAAAAAAAATTGATTCAACTTAGGAATAAATTGTTCAAATTTTTAAAGATATGTTATATTTTGTAAAAAAACAATTTCAATGAAGAAAAAATATATAAAAACATAACAATAAAAATAACGACTAAATTTGTTTATATTATCTAAAAATATAACAATAAAAAAATTATATGCTTTAATTTTTTAAAAATTAATATTCTTCTTTCAACTAATAACGTCTTCTTCTTTTTTTAGTTTTAATTTCTTGTATTTTTTGTTGTTAAAAGTAGTGGCTATTTTGTCATCAAAATGATTAAAATTCATCTAATAATATATTATATTGGCAACAAATATAATATTGGAATTCTCATTTTATATAACATATATAATGTAATATACAAATATATAATATATAAATCTTATAATATATATAAATATACAAATAAGAAATATGAATAAATAGAAATAAATAAAAGAAAAGAAAATAAAATATAATTCAAAAAATCAAATTGATTCAATGTTTCTAATTGATGCATCTAAAGTTATTAAATTATTTTGTTTTGGTGATTTCATTTGTATAAATGAATTTTACATTATTTTACATCTTTAAACAAATATATTCTTATTAAAAAAATTCTGATATATTATTTGTTGTCAAAAATATGGACAATCTTGTCAACAAGACGATCAAAATTTAGATGACGTCATAATCCTTTAGTAAGAAATTTGTAAGTGTTCATTTGTTTTATGAATATTAAACATTTATTTTTTGTTCAATTACATATTTAATCGTACATATTTCTTCAAAATAAAAAAAAGCTAATGTATTATTTGTTATAAAAAATCAGGGCTTTCTTGTCAATAAAAAAATAAAAATTCAAATCACATTACTCTTAAATATTTTCTATTTTACCTTTTGCTAAAATATTGCAAAAATCTATTTATCATATTTTGACTTTTATTTTTTAATAAACAAATGCTATGAAATTTTTAAAAAAGTAACAAATTTACTACATATTAGTATATCTTTCTTTTATCTAAAATCATTGTATATATTATATACAAATCTCAATTTATTCTTACATGTTAATTACACAATTATAAATGTCTTAATTTTTCTTGTTCTTTTACAATATTTGCATTTTATTTATCCATCGATACTTCAATATTTTGTTTTTTTAACAACAGTTTCATTTATTCAAACATATTTCATGATAGTTATTATATAAATGTTTTTTTTTCATGATAGTTATTATATAAATGTTATTTTTTGCAAATATTTCTTAATTAACATATGGTCAATAAAAATTTTAATATAGATTTCGATCTAAATAATGGTGTTTGCATCAAGTTTTAATCTCAAAATTACTATAGAACATAGTGATTTTAAAAATAATACCATATTTAGACATTGATTTTTATGTAAATTTGAATTTATCAAGCTATAAAATTTATAGCTATAAATTCAAAAAAACATTTTATGATCAATTCTTTAACTGTACATATTTGCAAAATAAAACATTATAATTTTATGTTATTTCTGATTTAAATTGTTTAGATTTTATTTTTATTAAATTTAACCATTTAAAATAAATGTATGAATTAAAAAAAATTAAATTAAATACAAACTTAATATATAATATAAATTTTTATCACTTCTTTTATATAATTCATTAATTAAAAATTTCAAAAGAAATTCTTAAAAATACATTTGAATGTTATCAATTGTATCCCTCATCAAAATTAATTACAACAAATTAAAACTTGTTCATCTCTTTAAAAATTTTAAATAAAAATATTTGTTTTTGAAAATAACATACATTTTTTTTAAAAAAAAATAGGTATTACATTTTCAAGTAAAATTCTTGAAGTTAACAAATATCGTGCTAGCTAAAGAAACTGTAAGTATTTTTTTTCCTTATTTACTAGAAATTCTTTACTTTATTCAATTCATGCTTAAAACTATATCTTTACAAAAACGTAAAAAATTTATTTACAAAAATTTATTATTTTGATTGTAACAATAAAATGTTAATTTTTTTGCTTAAAAAGTTTGATTAAATTTCAAATAAAATGTATCACATTTATTTTGGTGGTTTCATTTCTATAAATGAAATTTACATTACTTTAGATTTTTTAAAAAATATATTCTTATTAAATAAATTATAATGTATTATTTGTTGTCAAAAATAGGGACTATCTTGTCAACAGGAAGATCAAAATTCAGATAACATTATAATCATTTGGTAAGAAATTTGTAAGTATTCATTTCTTTTATCAATATTAAACATTTATTTTTTGTTTAATTATATATTTATTGGTACATATTTCTTTAAAAGAAAAAAAAATATAATGCATTATTTGTTGTAAAAAATAGGGGCTTTTTTGTTAATAAAAAAATCAAAATTTAAATAACATTATAATCTTTTGACATAAAATTTCTAAGTATTATATTAAATATTTATTTTTTGTATAAATACACATTTAATAGTACATATTTAGTCTTAAATATTTTTTATTTTAGCTTTTGCTAAAATATTGCAAAAATCTATTTATCATATTTGTCCTTTAATTTTTTAATAAACAAATGCTATGAAATTTTTTCAAAAATAATAAATTTACTACATATTAATGTATCTTTCTTTTATTTAAAATCTTTGTATATATTTACAATATGTCTTTTATATGTTGTTAGTTCATAAATTTACACATCATCTTTTTTATGTGAAATTTATTTCCTAACAAAAGTAAATTCATACATTTCTTTTAAAATTATTTGACTTATTAACTGTTTGTATTTTCTTAAACATTTATTTGTCCTTAAAAATCAATCCATCCAGAACTTTAAGAATAATTTATATCTTTAAAACATTTATTAACATCAAAAAATAATAAAAAAAACCTTCTGCTTATTATTTTTCTTCTTTCCAGTTTTTAAAAATTTTAAATTTTATAAATATGTTCTTTAAACTTTAATATTTATATATAAAATCTTTGCATATAAAATTTAATGTTCTGCATGGATTTTTGTTTAAAGATGAATATTTTGTTTTTCTATGTAATAGAATTAAATACCAACAGTTATAAAATATTGTTTTATCGCAATATTATATATAAATCTAAAATTATTCTTAGATATTAATTATACAATTATAATTATAAATGTATTAAAAATTTTTTTTCTTTCAAAATATTTGCATTTTATTTGTCCATCAATTCTTCAATATTTATTTTTTTTAACAACAGTTTTATTTATTCAAACATATTTCATGATAGTTATTATATAAATGTTATTTTTTGCAAATATTTCTTAATTAACATATGGTCAATAAAAATTTTAATATAGATTTCAATCTAAATAATGCTGTTTGCATCAAATTTTAATCTCAAAATCACTATAGAACATAGTGATTTTAAAAATAATATCATATTTAGCATTGATTTCTATGTAAATTTGAATTTATCAAGCTATAAAATTTATAGCTATAAATTCAACAGCTTGATAGTACAACGAAGTAAACGTGCATCGCACGTTAGTCCTCAACTAGTATATATATATACTAGTAAATGGGCTATGTGCAAGGCACATATGCCATGTGAATATAAGACCTAGGATCGGTAGTTAGCCTGAAAAGCATTATAGAGGACCTATTTGAAAAGCATTATTATAATAGTATTTTTTGTACAGAAATATTTGAAGTTTAATATTTTTTAGAGAAATTTTATATCATGATATAAAGAAATAATCAAATATTTCAAATAAAGTGACTTATATAAATACATACAATTCACAGATAAAAAAAATATATATATGAAACAAGTTTTTCGTATGCAGATATTAAAGAGCAATATATAAAACATATATTTAAATTATATTGAAAAGTATCACAGGAATTCTTTAAGGGTAAGTTCTGAATTAGAATAGTATGTACATCATAAAAGTTTGTTAAAGTTAAGAAAACATTATTTTTACAGTATGAAAAAAATATTTACATCTGTAAGTCATGTCGTTGTTTTGGTTAAGGGATGCATAGATATCACATTAAATTTTGTGTGTTGTACTCATTTTTTGGATTGAGAGAGACTCAATCTATCTCATTTTATCACTATAATTTTTATAAATTTTAACACAAAATATAATACAAAATTTCAAATTTCAAATCTTAAAACAATAATAATATTAAAAATTAATATTATATTAATATTTTAATAAATTTTCAACTTTCATCTCAACTGATCTCATCTAAACTCACTATCTATATAAATGCCAAGATACTTAAACAAAAATATAAATCTATAAATTGATGTAATTTCATAGAATTCATTAATTCTATTTTATAATAAAAATGATTTTATAATTTAATATAATTTTGCATAATTGACTAAATTAGTTTATTTATTTAAATTAATAAAAGTCACACCACTACTTTAGTATTGCATGTCGTCATGATGAATTTTTTGTTATTTATTACTCGGTACAAATGTGGGTTTCAGGGCCATTTATTCATCGAATTGAGGCTTTTGAGGGAGGTAAAGAGGATCTGAAAATGTATATAGGGGTAAAATGAGAATAAATGTTATAACATAAAATACTGTTCGGATTGACTCTTTTATATATAAGAAGATATATAATATATGATATATACATGTACATATAACATGCATGTGTGTTATATATTGCCAACATTTTTCTTAAGTGGGCTGCGGTCATACTTTGGCCAACATACCGAAAAGGTGGGTGGGCACTTTTTTCTTCCCTGTGACCTGTCTAGTGGAAAAAGTAGGGAGAGAAAATTATGATACTTTCAATAAAATAAAGAGCGGCTCTCCACCAACTCTACAAATAATTTAAGAGTGGCTTTTAAATTTGAGTTTGGATAAGTAGAGAGTAATTCTATATATAATTATGGAGTATGTAAATGTTATATAATTATTTTTAAAAAATAAAATTTATTATTAAAAAATTAATTCTTTTAAATAAGTCACATATTTATTTATTTTTTTTAATATAACTGTGCGATGTTTATATACACGTACACATTATCAAGACCCAACTTTGATGGGTTTAGCATTTCTGATAAAATAATAATTTATAATCCTCAAATCAAAATCCTTGCTCTCGTGAACTCACATGATCAACTGTCTCATTTTATTATATTATTGAATGAAAATTGTTTCTATAAAACCAAATCATCGTTCAAATGTATTAATAGTAAATAAAAAAATATTTAATATGGGAAATTAAGGTAAACTTATAAAACGAACTATGATAAAGCTAATTAACCTAATAATGCTCACTTAAAGCTAAGATTATTAAATTATGCCAACATCCGCCATAAGATAAACTACCGAAATATAATATATTATAGAAAAATCTAGTTACAAACGCAACTGCGCACTAATATGTATACCAATCTAATGTGATTTGTTAAAAATTAGATTTTATTCAAAACAGTACTAATTTAAATTTTGAATATAAAGAAATCAGTATTGGTACGCGAATTAGTACGCGGCTTTACTTGTACGTAGTACAACTCTATTTGTATTAACCTCTTGATTTACCCACTAACCAAAGGTTTAGCTCCAAAACATTTTCAAGAACATGAGACTCTTATGGATTTATTGAGTCATTTTGTTATATTAAGTTAGTGAGAGTTCTATATACTGTGATTATGTGCATGTTCTTGTTCTAAACTATTTTTGAAATTTTCATATGCTATTTTGTTCACCTATTGTTAATCACGGCATTATTGATATTATTAAGAAATGATATTTGCAGTCATGGTTATGCAAGCGTCACGCAGTCTTTTTGAAAAAAGTGAATTAATACGGGACTCACATGAAAAAAAATTAACTTTTTTAATCGTGGACTCCACTTTTTTTCAAAACGATTGCGGGGCCTTTACACATTCTACGACTGTATGTAGCATTACTTAATATTATTTTATGAGATCTTTTGTTGAGTCTCTACTTGACATATGCCTGATGAGAAAGTCAGATGGTAATTAACAATGCTTGGTTTTTAACATCATTGAGTTCTTACAAACTCCTTTTGGACATGAATATTCTGATAAAATGTCGTGTTGCTCATGTGGGAGATTGTAATATTATTGGGTCCTAAATATGTTATTGGGTTTTTCTTAATTTTTGGACGGGCATAAGCATTCTAGGCCCATAATGGGATGTATTAGCCCATTTAGATATTAAGAAAATCTAGCTAACCTATTCAACTATATCATTTTATCTAATTATTACAATTTTTTCAAATTTTTAATAAAAATATAATAAATAATTTAATTTTTTTAAATTTTAAAATAAAAATAATATTAAAAGTTATATACTAATAATATTTTATTTAATTTTAATATCATCTTATCTGATCTCATATGTTTAACCAAACGAGACTATTAGATAATTATATCCATTCTGGAAAACCAAAGAGTATGAGTTGGTTCTATCTTCTCCACACAAATATCCTTTAAAAATTTTTAGAGAGAGAAAAAAGAAAAAAAAAAAAGAGAAGAAAGAAAGAGAGAAAGCAACCTGATTTTGACATACAAGATGAGTTCTTGCGTTATCCTTCTCCACTTGTTACAGGTATGTCTCGATCATGATTTTCTTAAATAGTTTAATATGTTTATGATTATTTTAAAATCTAGTTGTAAATTCTGGAAAATCACTTGTGCCAAGAAGGATAAATAATATGAGACTACAAGATTATTTATTAAAAAAACAATAGCTTGAGTACTACTATAGATTACAATCTCGTCCCATTTTTATTTTACTAAGGTCTGATTTGATTTTACAAATCTTACAAAGTATCTTATCCAATTCCATCTATCTCAACATCCAGATACTATTTAAATATAAATATTTTTTAATTTTAAATTTTTAACTTATAATTTTTTATCTAATCATTATAATTTTTCTAAACTTCCAAACAAAGCATAAAAAAAAATCTACAATTTTTTCAAATTTTAAAATAAAAATAATTAAAAAAATTATATTCTAAACTTATTTTAATTTTATAAATTTTTTACTCAACTTTTTTTTCTTTTTAAATTCTATAAAAAATCTCAACTTAAATAATTTTACAATTATTCATAAATTATCTAATTATTGTTAAATTTTTCATTTCATCTATATAATAAAATAAGGTCTAAATAAAATTTCGACCTTTTATCACTCTTTGAGTTTGATGATGGTTTATATTTTTTAAAAAAAATAAATTCAAAATTTGACAGACAATTACCCGTGAAAAGTGGGATATGATCGTAATTTATAGAATTTTACTTTTGACTGTGGGAACTGCAAAGACGAAATTCAAGTTACTTTGCATGATGGCTGACATGACTGTTACGGTTACCATCTCCTAACGTTAGGTTAGTCATAGCTTATACGGTTAAACGCCAGTTAGGTTTCTAAATTCATTTTAATTTAATTTATTAACTTATTATAATTTTTTTAAATTTTAACATAAAATATAATAAATAATTTTATTTTTTTAAAATTTTAAAATAATAATAATATTTAAAAATAATATTTTATTCAACTTTTAACTTTTATCTAAATTTAGCTCAGCATCTAAACATAGCATAAATATTATTTTTGTATAAATTTTTTAACATTAAAATATTTTTTTAAGAATAAATAGAGCGTTATCAAAACTCAAGTACCAATACGTGTTCCCTCAAAAAAAAAAAAAAAAGTACCAATACGTGTTTTTATAAAGTATTAACATATATAACAACTGTTTTATAATTTTCCTTACCTTTTGTGATTCTTATTAAGAATCCCGTTTTTCCCCCACCATCTTTGTTTTGTTCTTTCATAAACTTGTATAAAAAGATAGCTAAAAAAAGGGTTAACAATCACAGAATGAATTAAATTAAATAGAAGAAATGTGAGAGGAGGAGTTTAGATTAGCAATGATGAAAGGGCGTTACAGAAGGACATATTTCTCACATAATGATGGAACATTTGAGCAAGACTTTCTTTAATAAATAAGAACCACATTTAAAATATTTAATTAATTTGTGAAGTGTATAGATGGAATTCGAATTTAGGAGCTGTATCAGATATTAGGAAAAATCTAGTTATAAGTATAATTGTGAACTAATATGCACACCAATTTAATGTGATTGGTCAAAAAGTAGATTATATTGAAAATAATATTAAAAGTAGATTTTATTGAAAACAATATTAATTTAAATTTTAAGTATGAAAGAATCAGTATTGGTACGCAAATTAGCATGCGATTTTGCTTGTATGTAGCAAAACTCCAAATATTATGTAAAGTTATTATTAATTTTAAGAGAATACATGTATGCTTTTTTTTTCCTTACCTGATCAATCTTTATAACATGACAATAATTAATACATGACAATAATTAATACAACAATTAAGAAAGACTCTTGTATTCTTATTAACAAATCACTCATTATGATGCTTGCCCTTCTCCATATAACTAATTATGAAATCACGAGCCTCTTCTGTCCAA
Organism: Carya cathayensis; assembly: GCA_011037825.1. Lineage (NCBI taxonomy): Eukaryota > Viridiplantae > Streptophyta > Magnoliopsida > Fagales > Juglandaceae > Carya > Carya cathayensis. The sequence goes on along the minus strand of QGSO01000217.1, from coordinate 95,539 downwards.
ACTATTTCTGAGTCTAACTGTAAAGCTGCTTTTGCTAAAGTGTGTGCTACTTCATTTGTGCTTATATATACAAACTGAACCTGTCAACCGTTTCTACAATCCAAGAATTTCTTTATGTCTTCTATAACATTTCCGTAACAAGAGAGATCTTCATTCTCATCATTGACTGCATTAATGATGGTCTGAGCATCCCCTTTGAAAATCACCTTATTGAAATTAGATCCCTGCATACTTCCATTGTTATCCATAGAGCATAACTCCCTGTTAAGGCTGGTTGGTGTACATTGCTTCTTTGACCACACGTGGCAGTCATCACCTCGCCTTTCTCATATTTGATAATGATCCATATCCCTATCTTCTTGTTTTTCTAGTCCAAAGTTGCATCCCAATTAGCCTTCATAAAGTTTTCCCTCGATTTTTTCCATTACTGACCATTCTTCTCTACATTGCTTCTTTTGTTGTTCTTCAGTAATTGCTGAGCCAATTGGATTTCTTGTAATCATTCCCTTGCTAGTTTGATCACTTGGCTGGGAATATGGAACTTCCTTTCAAAGATGAACTCATTCCTTCTAGTCCATAAACTCCTCATTACTGTTTCTATTTCTGCTAATTCTAACTTGCTTAACTTCACCATAAACTTCTCCCAAAGATCAAGCAAATCAGCTTCTGCACTTTTTCACTTCTAAATTGGATTCATAGCCTCTAACCAGACATCATTTATTGCAGAAGATTTCCATAACACATGCATTATAGTTTCCTCTTCTTGATAACAAATGGAACATAAATGATCGTCTACAATTTTTTTATTAAACAAGTTCCTTATTGTAGCTAGTAATTCGTTTCCTGTTTTCCATAGAGAGAACTTTACTTTCCCAAGTATATTAAAGTCCCATATATTCCTCCATCTACTGCCACTGCTCTCTCCCCTGAAGATTCACCTTGGATGGATTTTTTCCTACAACTTTCACATAGTATGAACTTTTAACCAAGAATAGTCCCTTTTTTTAGGGTCCCTATGTAAGTTTATCTTCAATATCCATTTTGCTCAAAATTATGCTGCAAATCCGGTCTAGCTCCTCTTCTTTAAATATTATTCTTATAAGTTCTTCATTCCACTCACAATTGTGCTATAATATTAGCTCCATAACCTTTGCATCTCTATTCAGTATTGACACAAATGATTGTACACTTAGGAACATTGGAGATGATAACCACTTGTGGCCCCTGATCTTGATTCTGTTTCCATTACCAACCCTCCGTCTCAAGCCCTCTTTTAATAAATCTACTGCATTCCACACACTTCTCCATATTAGAGAAGGTTTGCAACCCAATTTTGCCTCTAGCAAACATGTTGTTATGAAATATCTTTCTCTAAAAGTCACTGCTACCAAGCTGTTGGGATTCTGAATAAATCTCTACTCCTACTTAGCCAATAAGGCTAAAATGAAACGTTCTAAATCCCTAAATCCCATACCTCATTTCCATTTTTGCTTTCCCATCTTCTCTCAATTTCTCCACTACACATTGCCATTCTTTTGTTGATTTCCCCACATGAATTTTGCACGCATAACATTCAACTCCTTACATAAATTTTTGGGGAGCTTAAACACACACATGGTGTAAATAGGGATTGTTTAAAGTACAACATTTATCAAGACTTCCTTACCTCTTGAAGAAAGAAAAATATTTTGCCAATTGTTAACTTTTTGCCACATTCTCTCATTTATACACCTAAAGGTGTTATAAAAAAAAAAAAAACTCAGGCTAAAAACAAGAGTCAATAAAAGTTCAAAGATTATCCCAATTTTAGACCATATTGATATAGTGGAACGGCTTAAAAAAGCAAGCAGGCATAGACTGCATTGAATTTAGATCTTGAACTGGAATTGCATAAATGGTACTGTAATAGAACGATCTCCACCCCATACACATTGTTAACGTTGTATTTCACACCCTTTTTGGCCAAGCTCTCAGTAACTCAGGTCTTCAATTTTGTGCCTACATATACAGAGAAACCACAAAGAGTCGAGGGCTTTGGTGGAGGCCGGGGTGTCTCCGATGCCTAAGTCAATAACCTTTTAATATTTTGTTCAAGTGTATAGCATGTTCAGTGAGAGTTCTTCATACATAGGGATTGCCGTTTATACAAGGTTTCTGGGGGTCAATTGCCCATATTTCATGTCAGGGGGATGTGTCCTCTCACTAGTTCTTTTAATCAGATTCCATTAAAGCGATGTGGCTTCTGGGGTGGCACAATTAATGCTGTGTGGCTCGTTGTCCCTTCCATCATGTAGGTGCACGCTATCGGGCTCCTCCTCCTTTGCCTACTAGCTAATCAAGAGCTCATTGAGTTTCCTGCCAACTTGCTTGTATAGTGCTATATGAGGTTAGGCGTCATAAGGGGATGTCGGGGAGAGGTGTCCCCTCATTCCTTGAGTTTTGGAGTTCTTCTCGAGCAATTATCGCTACGGACTAAACTCTGATGGACTGAGGGGCCGCCCCGTTGGGCCAAGCTCTCTAGGTTTGGTCTTGTCTTCTGGGTCTTCGGTCGAGGGGAAAAATTCCCTTACACATGGCTTCCTATTTTTCTTTGTTCTAGACTATATTGGAGAAACGCCACAATTTAGCCAAGCAAGCCATTGATAAATGACATGAACATGCATGGTTTGAATGTAATTTCAGGATAGTCACTCATTACTAGTGGTGGAATAGCGGAAGATATGATCATGGATGCCATTTCTTGTTTATGGCCTTTAAATGTTAATGATGGTTGTATAACACAAGCATGATAAATGATACTTGAGAGTGCCTAAAAATCTAAAGCATTTTTTTTTTACTCTTAAAATCTAAAGCATTAATAGTAAGTAGATAGCACAAAAATTTATGTGATTAGATATTAAAATCTATGTCCACGGAATCTCAAAAGATAACTTTATGTGAAAAATGTCGAGATCGCAAAGTTCTTAAACTTTCTTTTTCTTCTCTATTACAAGCTAAAAAAGAGGACTTCTAAATAATATTAGATATAATCATATTATTTCATCTAAAATACTCTCCTCTCTAGTCCTTAGTTTTATTTTTAAAGAATCCAACTAAGGACAACAACATTTCCACTTCTTTGATCTAAAACGTATTATCTTCTTTTATTTTATATATAAATTATGAGGATATTGTTTAGTTCATCTCTATTTTCTTTTATTTATAATTTTTTTCTTTATATGTATTTCTTTAAAATTAGTAATAAAAGAAGATCAAGTTCAAATAACTTTTCATCCAAATTATAAATAAAATAAAATATAAAATATAATTGTTGACGGCGTGTTTCATATGCTATGGGACCTGGCTTGGGTCTTCTAGGTCCGACAAACACAAGGCAACTCATGTATCCAGTGATCAGACTGAGTCTCCGATGCTTAAGTTAGTAAAGCTAAGAGAGAAGAAGAAAGACTATAGGTAGTTAGGGTATTCCAACTAGAGAGAGCCCCCTTTTGGTGCTTGGGGGTTGCTTTTATACTTGCATTCGGGATCAGAGGCCCATGACCTACGACTGAGTGGAGGAGTGTCGCTTGGCAGATCTCGTTTAATGCAGCATGATCCTTTGGTGAAACAATTAAAGCGGAGTGGCTTCCTGGCGATGCCTAAGTGTGGAGTTCCATCGAGGTGGCATGTTCTCTTTCCCCTGTTTAAGGGGCTCCCTGTATTCCTCATATTGTGCTCAGTCACGATCCAACACCCTCGTCCATGTTATCTGGGTTGAGGGTTTTAGGGTGGGCCGTCAGGAGGCCAAGTGGGTTTGGTCCTCAAAGTAATGGGTTGGGCTCCTGGAGCCTGCCATGTCTTTTAGGGAAGTGTTTATGTCACTTGGGTTGGCCCTATATCCTTGGGCTCAGTATCCTAGGAAAAATTCCCCAACATAATTGATAATTTTTATTGCTCATCACACTACTTTAATTAACAATAAAAACAAGAAAAATTTCTAAACATAAGTCAATTTAATTTTCTACACCACACACTAGCTGATTATTTCCACATCACGGTTCAGTTCAAACAAGAGAGCCCACCACCTCTTGGCCCCTCGTGTGAAGACTTAGAAGCAAAGAACTCACCCTGACCCCCTGCATAAGCTCCCCCCACTGCGAAGTAGCTCTGAAGCCCTCCCTCTTTGTGAAAACCCTTTGTATGAAGCTTGTTGGGTTTGTGGAGTCTAGTTTTGTGAGCTAAGAAACGCCAAGTAGATTGTTCGCTTGACTATTGTTTGATTCAACACTTGAGTGAAGCTCGAATATATTGTCTGTTTAAGGCACACATAATAGTGGGCTTGAGCAATCACAATCTTAGTGTTTTCTCAAGGTGCGCTTGATAGTTGGCTCAAGCCAATGTTGGACAGACTGTTCGCTCAAGGTGTGCTCCGTACTCTGCTTGAGTGAATAACCCTGATTTGCCAGATTAGGATTTTTGAAGCCTTTTCCTAAAAATATGTAATATTTTATATTTTGTGTGAATCAAATTGTGAATAAAGAGAGTGAACGGCATGTTGAGAACAAAAGAGAGAGAAAAAGCTCTAGAGAGAGTTGACATTTTGTGAGTAGAGGGAAACTCTTGTAACTCATTGTGTGTTTGTTATCTCATCTAAATAAAATCTCCTGTAGCTCTATAGACATAGTTACATTGCTGAACCATATTAAATTATGTGTGTCGTGTATGTGTTTGTTTCTTGTGTTTTTGCATTATTGTTTTGACTGTTTGTCTCGTTATCATTATTTATGGGTGTGGTGTTTTTTGCAACAAAGCTCCCCGTGCCAAGGAGTCTAACCAAGATACAAAGACTATCAAATTTGTCTATAGCTTTAGCAGAAAAATCCAGAAAACTAGATACAAAAAAAATCCCTCAAATAGAGGGATAAAATCGACTAATCGAGCCCCTTTTGCAATCAAAGGAATAAAACTAAAACTATTTTGCAAACAAAGGGATAAAACTGGATTGTTTGGATAGTAAGATGAGGTGAGGTGATTTTAAATAAAAATTGAAAGTTGAATAAAATATTGTTATAATATTATTCTTGTTTTGAGATTTGAAAATTTTGAATTAAGATTTGAAAAAATTGAATTGTTTATTATATTTTGTGTGTAAATTTGGAGAAGTTGTAATCATGAAATGAGATGATTTCTCAATCCAAACGACTTAAAACTTACAGAACTAACTTATTAGATTGCAGTGAAGGAGGGTGCAGAATAAGAGGGAGTTTGAAGACAATTGAGTTGCAAGTGATTTTTGGGTCGTCGTCTTTGATCAAGGAAAGAGAGGAGTGTTTTGCTTTTAGGTTTGGGATTTTATACAGTTAATGGTGCTTTTTGGTTTGAGATTTTTTTTTTAGCTTGGGATTTACGGAGTTAATGGTGAAGCTCGGTGATTTCTATGGCTAATTTCAATCACCTCCGATGAAGTTTGGCCAATATTATTGAAGAATACGATTGTGCTTCATCTTCGATATCCCATCCTCTAAAGAACTTAGCAGCTATGACCTCGTTCCATGTGCTCAGAATTGCTTTGAAAAAAAATAAAAAACGACACCAGTTGGTTTTTAGAGCACTGACATTGGGTAATAAATTCTAAAATATAGTTAAGTCTTACTTAAATGAGTTGTGTTGGACTAGTTAAAATCTTTTAGGTGAAACTCTGAGCTATAGTAAATGCAAGGGAAAATCCAAATTTAGCTAGTCATTGTTCACATATCAAACCCATATTTAATTTCAAACTTTTGATTGTTTGCATTCAAATGTTAACACTAACCATATAATTTTTAAATTATTAATTAACATATGCTTAGTGTAGTGGCAAAATATGAAAAATAAAAATAAAAAATAGTATTATTAAAAAATAATATTAGAGGTCGGAACCAGCGAACCGACCTCCACCGACGAAAACTGATTGCCGGACGCCAGAACCGGCAAAGAACCCAGAACCGGCAAAGAACCGGTCAGCCGGCGGTAGAAATTAATGGAAACTGACTTTGGTCGGCTCGGTCCGGGTTCGACCACACAGAAAACCGGTAAACCGACCGACCTTATATATATATACCTTATACAAAACGACGTCGTTTCATATGAAACAACGTTATTTTGTGTAAATGTGTGAGAAAAAAAAATTAAAGCCAACCACGCTGTTTGGTTGAGTGTCATTTGGTTGGGAATGGGTTAGGGTTATTCCCCTTCCTAGTTCCCCNNNCCCCCCCCCCCCCCCCCCCTTTTCCCTTTTCTGTTTTGCCGCCCCCATTCTCTCTCTCTCTCTCTGAGTCTCTCACTCCGTGACTCTCTCCATTCAATGGCGCCGCAGACGAACTGGTGACTCCCTTAAGCTTCTGTGTTTTCCTCCGGCCTCTGTGACTCGAGTCCCTCCGGCCTCTATGAGTAAATTATAATCTATGACTCTGTGTTTTCCTTCGGCCTCAGTGACTCGAGTCCCTCCAGCCTCTGTGAGTAAAACCCATGGCCCAAACTGAATTACCAAACCGAAACTGATCGGAACCGGCTGGCAAAGGAACCAGTCGGTTTTCTCCCACATGCACGGTCGGTTTCGGCCGGTTTAACTCACTATTCTTAAAGTGCCGATCAGTTTCGGTTTAGGCAGAAAATCGAAACCGGCCGGTCGGTTTTCAGCCCTAACTAATATTATATTATTATTTTAACTTATTTTTATCTAGTCCAATATGGGGTTATACTTGAATGTCTTCGGCTTTTAGCCAAAACCTCTAGTTTTAGCCAAGTTTTTTGGCTGTGCTAATACTAATGCTCTTAGACTTATAACTGATTAAAACATTTTCTTTTAAGTAAAAAATATTGTTAACCATTATCATTATTCAATGTGTCATGGTGACTTAAACCAATACATGCCTTTTAGAGATATGAACCTTAACCTCTAGGCCACCAAATGAGGTGTGCTTTTTAGTGAATTAGAAATATTTTTAATGCATTCTCTACAATTTGAAATGTTGTGATTTCTTAAAAGTGCTCTTTCATTTTAGTTGTGACTTTTCTAAGGTATCATTTCATTTTATATTAGTTGTGACTTTTCACAAGTATTATTTTGTTTTAGTTATGACTTTTTACAAATATCTTTCATTTTATATTAGTTGTTACTTTTCACAAGCGTTTTTTAATTTTCTATAAATAGGGAACTCCACTCACAAATTTAAATACTCCAAATTCTCTACAAAATTAGAGAAACACTTTCTCATTCATTTTGTCATTCTTTTTTTGGGTTTTGACTATTTTATATTAGATTCCAGAATCTTCTTTTGTGTGCATCGAAAAGGAAATTAATGGGAATTGATGATTTTGTATCTTGAGAATAAATTGTCAAAACACCTAGTGCATGTTAAGATTTGGAGGTGGCAAAATTTACTCTAAGAAAACATCAATCACAACATGTCTTAAGATTGAATTATCTCTATTTATATAGTTCTTGTTATTTTACTTATTTTATACTTTACAAAGCATTTGTACATATATATTTTATCATCCATATTCTTCGAACAGCTACTTGAAAGGTGTGCGGTGTAAGGTTAACACAAAACAAAACTCTAAAAACAATTGCCTTAGGAAGCCCTCTTATGGAGTTATTATATACTTTTAAGTATGTGTGTAGAGCACATCAATAACATCAATTAAATAATAAAATTTAATTTATAAAATTTAAAATTTATTTTTTTAATCAAATTATACCCTCTACAAATTTTACTATTTATACTTTAACTACGTACTTGAAAATAGATTTTTTTGATTACACGTGCATTGAATCTATGATGTTCCTCGTAGATTTTTATATTCGTTTTTTTCCCTCAATGATCGTTACCTTGAGAGCACAGCTGCGCAAGGTGCCGGAAATGGGAATTATTTGACCGGATAAGGTGACAGCGACACAATCGATATCCACTTCTATCTCCATTCTCCATCCCTTGGGAAAAACCTCTCAAAACCCCACTTTTTCCCCTATTCTTTACACGCTCTCTCACTTTGTCTCCCATTTTCCCCCCATCCAAACAATCCCCCAAGGTCAATGGCTAGTCTACCATACTCCTTGCAACCTACTCATCACCAGTTCCATATCTCTTCTTCCTCATCATCACCATCATCATCGTATTCGTTCTATTCTTCTTCGGCAACAGTCTCTCTCTTCAGCTCTACCACCTTACCCACCAAAGTCCCAAATTCACTGGCCCTCACACTTTCCTCTTATAAATCTAGTTTTTTGAAGAACCTCAAACCCGTTTCGCTAACACCCAGAACAAACCATGGCAATGGCAGTTCGCTCTCTATACGGATGTCATGGGGCGGCCCGCTATCTTCCGTGAAATTGATCATTCAGGGAAAAAACTTGGAGGTATTTACACTAGGCCTTCTCTTGATAGCTCATAAACCATATAATGACTGACCCTTTTGTTGGCTGCTGAGAAGAATTATACTCGGCCTTGGCGCTAGACCCGAACACAGTAGCCTTTTCTTTGTTCCCCAAGACAATGAAAAAGCTCAATTTTGCAATTAAAATTCAATCATGTTGAACTGAAGGAGATGCCAAAGTTGATCGTTAAAGTTCTCCATTGCACGGTTTCTGGGAGTCGTTTTTTTTAAACAAAATTTTAGTGTCTCGCAGTCGCTTTCATGATTTCTGTCGTATTGAGTGAATTTAAGTACTTAGTATTGGGCATTTAGGACTCATATGGATGGAGCCTTGTAAAGGGACCGACTTGGATTTCCGTTTTAGGCTTAAATAGCTTGCCTAAAGTGTAATAGGTACAAATATTTCTCATGAATTGGTTTAATCCTTATCAAAGTGGGTTTGAAATATTAGGTGTAAGATGGAATCTTGAATTCATAAGGCACGTGTCTTTTTTGGATAAACATCCAAAATCTCTCACGTTTTAGTAGATCTCATATCTCGTAGTATATAATAGCAGCTGCTCGTGAAATCCCTAGATGTAAATCCTAAAATCCAAATGCAACCTTATTGATAAATCCATGATTTTCAGTAAATGCATTATGAACCAACCAAACGGTTTTAATTCTCACTGTTTTGTATTATTGCTCATTTGCTTATTATTCTATAAGTGCGGGTTTGATGTGAGAAAATATTTGTTGCTGAATATAGTTAACAGATACTGTCAAGAAACACGTGGAAGAGAAGGTGGGCAAGGCAGTGGCTAAGCACAGTCATTTGGTTAGGGAGGTGGATGTCAGGTTGTCAGTCCGGGGTGGAGAGTTTGGGAAAGGCCCAAGAATTCGGCGATGTGAGGTAGTGCTGCTTACATTTTCATTTCAGGGTTTGTACTGTTGGGTTATATGGGTTATTGTAATGAGGACTTCCTTTTGTAGGTTACATTGTATGCAAAGAAGCATGGAGTAATTCGTGCGGAGGAAGATGCTGAGACAGTCTATGGCAGTATCGATTTGGTCTCATCTATAATACAACGGAAGTTGAGGAAGATTAAAGAGAAAGAGTCGGACCATGGGCGGCACATGAAGGGGTTTGACAGATTGAAAGTTAGGGAGCCCATGGTACAAGCAGTGGAGGAAAAGGCAGAAGAAAATGAGGAAGATGCACTCCCTCAAGAAGAGGATGAACAAATCATTAATGAGGTTGGTAATTGACTATTCTTTTTTGCCTATGATATTAACCTAATAAATCAGCCCCATGAGAGAATGGTGATGGAGATTTTATTTTTGCTTGCTTTGCCTCATATTGCTTACTCTAGTTTTGATATATGGCAGAAATTTTCATTACTATCATTGAAGGGGTTTTTATCTTATTGAAAAGAGGTCTTTGTTCCCAAATCCTAATCTTTATTTTCCAGGGTCATATTCTATATTACCATTTTAAAATCAGTGTAGCACTCTTACTCTTTGATCTGCATCGTGCGTTCTGTGTTGAGGACAGTTTGCCTCCAGATCATTAGATGTGAAGATTAGAAACTTTTGATTCTTGCTTTCTCAAACATTAGACAGCTTTTAAAATATGTAGATGCACGTCACCCATTTTCAAATGAGAAATGTTTAGTCTATGAAGATCTCTTACAAAAAATAAGCTGACAAATTGATGTAGCTTGATATGGTATGTTAGATTGTAGAGTTCTTTTTATCATATGGTAGATTTGACATATCGCATTTTCACACATCAATAATCTTCTTTTGTAAGATCTCTTTGTAAACCTAGAACTTCTCTTTTAAAAATTGAAATTTGGTGAAAAGCATGTGCTGGAAACTGTTTCATATTTCTGGAAAGGGCATCTTAGATTTTTTCAGAGGTTGTCATCTATCTTGAAAAATAGCCTAGAAACTTCCATCTGCATTTTCCCATTTCTACAAGAAAGATGAAAAAGGGGGAGACAACATATTTCATCTCTCTCTCTCTCTCTCTCTCTCTGATGAATTATTCCGGTGCTTCTCGTCGGTAATTATCCATTTCCTTTTAACATCCTAGTATAGGAATGGGGAAAGAAGGTTCTAATCGATTCAAAGGTCTTTGAGTTTTCAAAGGAGGGCAATGATTGTTTGTGTATTACTGAGAAGAGCAGGAAGATGGTGAAAAGCATTATTGCAGGAAGCAGTTTTGAGGGCTGGGTGGGGAAAGCAGTGACGGATTTTTTTCTAACTAGGGACAAGAGGAATTATTATAAAACAATTAGAGATGGTAGTAGATTGTATGTGGTGCAGTGATGTTCTAATTACTATGGCAGATACTTGGTGTTGTCAGATTACGGTAGAGGACAAATGTGACGCCCCCAAATTCTGCTTGGGATTGAACGGACATTTGAAGCGTCGAGATATGCAACACAAGGTTACCTGCCCCCGTTCATGACATATAAGATGCAATGTTCCTAACATGCATCTAGCATTATGCAATATTCGCAGCGGATAATTTTTTTCTTTAGCAATACTATGCACCAAACTAAAAATATCCCAAATACTTGAAACATTTTTCATACATAAAGGCATACTAAAAAGCTGTGATCACCACACTAGTCTAAAATGGTTGTGATCAAAAGAATACTTGAGATACAACTCCAAAAGTATAAGTATTAACCTAAGTTAAATACTATACCATCATCAACATCGCACCGTGGCCTAGTCGACCGTATTCAGTTGGTCAGATTCCAATTCTTCTTCGGGTCCTGTAACAAGATCTACCATTCAGGGGGAATGGTAGTTGGGACTACCACAGTGAGATTTGATTACAAATCTCAGTAAGTTAACAAGAAACTCACACACAGGTTAAAGATGCATGCATGGCAGTAAAAACATAAATTTATTTAGATTAAATATTTTAATTGTTTTAAGATATTAAGAGGTTTAATTTTACGTTGAAAATTCTTATTTAAATTTAAGTGTTTTATGCACTTTGATTAATTAATGATACTTTATCATTTTATATAATGATGAAGAAAATATTATTTTATAAACCTTAGTTTATAAAATAATATTCTATCTTAATTCTTCTCAGTGTAGTAATTAAGTGTTTTATTAATTTAAATGATTTTATCCTCTTCGATTAATTAACGGTACTTTATCATTTTTATATAATGATGAGGAAATATTATTTTATAAATTTTAGTTTATAAAATAATATTCTACCTTAATTCATCGTAGTGTTTTATTTAAAGTGTTTTATTTAAAATAAAACATTTAAGCGTTTTTAATCAGTGTTTTAACTCACTGTTGGTTTATTTGAGGATCCCGAAATGTAGAATTGAA
>QGSO01000217.1:0-81552 GCA_011037825.1 Carya cathayensis | reverse complement strand
CACAACAACTGTGGAGCATACACTACGTGAGACACAGCAATTATGACACGTAGAATACGTGGGGCCACAACAACTGTGGAGTACGTATTATATTTTATATTATGTGTATTCATGGGGCCACAACAACTGTGGAGCATGAAGTATGGGGCCACAACAACTGTGGAGCATACACTACGTGAGACACAGTAATTGTGACACGTAGAATACGTGGAGCCACAACAACTGTGGAGTACGTATTATGTTTTATGTTACTTGAATACGTGGGACCACAACAACTGTGGAGTACGTATTAACGCACGTTATTAATCAAGACAATTGAATAATATTCCAAGTTTATGTTAAATCCAGTTTCATATCAAATACATGATAAGTCAAGTTTTAGATCAAGTCCATGTTATGTTATGCTCACGTATATGTTATGTTCATGTCATGTTATGTTCAAGTTTATGTTATTTTCAAGTTCTTATTTATGTTATGTCATGTTATATGTCAAGTTATGTTATGCTTATGTACGACTTACTTATGCATATCCACAATTATAATATTTTCAGAGCTCATTAAATTATTATAATTGTGCTACTTTAAAAACAAGCTTATCTAATACTTTGAAATTCGATGGATAAGATCCGGGAAAACGCCATCGAGGTACAACGCTTAGGATAAAACTGTTCATGATTTTACAGCTGTCGGTGAAGAACAAATTACGTGATTTACGGAAAAGATAATCTATACGCGTGATTCCAGATGAGGGTAAAGACGAGAGAGATGTGATTGCTGTCGGGAAATAATCCAAAACTGATAATTTTAGCGGGCTGTTACAACAAAGAAGTAGCTTTATTGTCATTCTGGAAGGATTAGAAGGAAGGGAATGGAAGAGCTTTGATGATGCTCTTAGTGAAGTGGCAACCTTTGTTTTCGGCTGCAGAAATAGGGTGTCCTCTTTGCATGTTGGTAGGGGATATGCTCAAGGCACCTTAGGATCAATGGCATGAACACTTAATAGTACAGGGGAGGTCGTATAAGGAGGCTCTTGAAAGTCTGGCAATGGTCTCGGTGTCTCATACGCATAGGGCCGAGAGTGATATACCAGCCTGGAGAGAAGGTTCTGGTGGTATCAAGTCAAGGGTGTTTCCAAGAGAATAGGGAGTTGGGGCTACAGTTGGTGGCTTGTTCGGTGGAGGCTTGTCAGTAGGTGGCGTGCCTAACACTATTTCGAAAATGAAGGATCAGCTTTTAGCATTAAAAGAGATGGTGGAGGGGCCAATCAAACAGGTGGACGAAGGGATGGGTTTGGAGTGGAGTAAAGAGAAGGCTGGATCTAGTGGGCTTCGAATGGGCTGCTCTATTTATAAAACTAGTGGGCTTCTAATCACTAATAAGGGTAAAACTAAAATTGGGTTGAACCAGTGTCCAACCCGACCCACGCATGTTTGGCGGGCAAGAACTCATAAATGGGTTTAGGCTCGAGGTCTTCCCACAGCGTGCCAATGGTCAGTCCTCCTCCGGGGGTGTCATTGACTTATTCACCAGTAGTAGGCTGTCCCCCCATCGATGTCCCTTCTACGATAGTATCGTCAACAAGTGAGAACAAGGGTAGTTATAGGTTCGCCATTTACTAACAAGCACTCTGACGCCACTTAGATGCAAGTATCACCAGCGAGCAAAAATATGGGTGTATTCGATGCTAACTCAGACTCGGTTTCTACATTCTGCATGTCAAAGGTGGGACCTCCCCACATAGGATGTCACAGACTTGTTCGTCGGAGGCTATAGATTCCTTTACTGTCATCCCTCTGATGAAGGAGTCGCCTGTGAGCGAGAGAGGAAGATTTTTCTTTGGGAATGCATGATGAAGCCAGATTCTAGTTGGTTTCCACACTCTTACTAGCAACGATTCCTTGCCATCTTACCCCTTCAGTTAGTGATATCTATAAGTGGAGGCCATTCTTCTTTGATGGACCGAGGGATTGAGCATGCTACAAGAAGTGGAGGTAGATCAGATGGAGACAAACTTAGTGGGTGAAGAGCTTGTGAGTAGTACTTCAGAGGAGGGACCCGTATGCTAGGAGTATCCTATTGAGATAGCTAATGTATGGCTAGAGTTAGAAGGGCAAAGGGGGTTGTGGGGGTCAAGTAATTTGGATGGTAGGGAAGCTGGGGGTAATCTTGTCCTTCTTCGTACTCTACCCCCCTGTGAGGGTTTTGAAGATAAATTCAAGGCACTTCTTACAGCAATTGAGGCAGGTCACTACCACCATGATATGGGATCTAAAAGGAACAAAGAATTGAGAGGGCTTTCTTGGTCTATCAATCACGATGGAAAGGAGGGAAGTGCAAGCTGTGGTAGGAACAAGGGAGGGCTGTAGCTGTTGATAAATGAAGCCCAAACTCCTTAGTTCGAATGTTAGGGGGTTGAATGAGATAGATAAGCACATTTGAATAAAAAATTTGTTGAGACAATGAAAGGTAGACATCATTTGCTTGCTGGAGACTAAATTGAAGTTTATTATGAGAAGCATTATCTGGAGTATTTGGGGTTGTTAGTATGTAGGCTACTAGGCTGGTCCTATTTAACTTCAAATGAGGCTTCGGTTGGAGTCTTAGTAATGTGGGATAAAAGGGTGGTGGAGAATCTCGACGAGTTTGTAGAGGAATACTCGGTGGCATGTTTGTTTAAAGATTCTGAAGATGGTTTTTGTGGGCCATTGTTGGGGTTTATGGTCCTAATTTGGATAGCGAGAGGAGGTTTTTGTGGGAAGAGCTTGCGGGGTTGAGTACTTGGTGGGATGTTCCGTGGTGCATTGGTGGGGATTTCAATGTGACAAGGTTCTTGAGTGAGAGATTGGGGACAGGACGTCATAACCATGCTATGGTTGAATTTTCTGATTTTATATTTGAGATGGATTCGATGGATATTCCTCTTGTTGGGGGTACATTCACATGGTCTAACAATCATGCTTGGTTTAGATTGGATAGATTTCTTATATCCCCCCTTATGGGAGATGCATTTTTTAGATGTATGCCATAAAAGGCTACCCGGATATGTTCAGATCACTTACCTATATTGTTGGATTGCGGAGGCATCCAAGGTGGGCAAATGTGCTTTTAAATTTGAGAACATGTGGTTAAAATCTTATGGCTTGTGGAGTTGATCAGAAAATGGTGGCATTCATATCAGATACAGGGCACCTTGAACTTTATTTTGGCAGGTAAATTGAAAGCTTTGACATAGGACTTGAAGTCTTGGAATGAACAAGTATTTGGCAATGTGGAATTCCAGAAGAAGACATTATTACAATAGTTACAAGGTTTGGAGGGTGTAGAAGTAGAGAGTATGCATTCGAGGGAGAAAACCCGCAAAAGCCAAGTCATCTTAGAACTAGAAAGGGTGAATCTAATGGAGGAAATTTCTTGGAGTCAAAAGCCAAGGTCCTTGTGGCTATGGGAGGGGGATAAATGTTCGAGGCTATTTCATTAGGTAGCCGACTCACATAGAGACCCTAACCATAGATGGCCTTGTTTCCTCAGACCAATCGGTGAACATTTCGAAGAGCTACTTTCTAAACCATTTGATTGGAGGCCTAGACTAGATGGTCTATCTTTTGAGGCAATTGATCAGACAAGTATGGTTTGGCTTGAGAGACATATTGAAGAGGAAGAGGTACAACAAGTAGTTAGAAAAATGAATGGAGACAAAACTCTAGGTCCTGATGGTTCTACTATGACATTTTTTTAGACATGTTGGGGGGTGGTGAAAGAGGATGTCATGAAGGTTTTTCATGAATTTTTAACTTTTGGGAAGTTTGAGAAGAGTTTTAATTCTACATTCATTGCACTTGTTCCCAAAAAGGTTGGTGCAATGGAGGTGAAGGATTTCCATTCTATTAGCCTTGTATGCTAATAGGATGAGCTTAGTCATGGATAGAATCATCTCTAAGTCTCAAAATGCATTTGTAAGGGGAAGAAAAATATTGGATTAGGTCCTTTTTGCTAATGAATGCTTGGACAGCCGGATTAAGTCAGGATTTCCGGGTATTTTGTGTAAATTAGACATGGAGAAGGTTTTTGATCATGTTAATTGGGAATTCCTATTTTACTTGTTGAGGAGATGTGGTTTTGGGGAGAGATGGAGGTTGTGGATGAGGCATTGTGTGTCAATAGTTCGATTCTTGGTCTTGGTGAATGGTGATCCCGTGGGATTCTTCAACAGTTCGAGGGGGTTGCGACAAGGCGATCCATCACCCCTCTTATTTGTTATTGTCATGGAGGCTCTTAGTAGAATGTTGTTGGTTTCCGTTGAGGGTGGTTTCTTCTCAAGTTACTTGGGGGGGATACTAACCATGGGCCCATGGCTCTACCATTATTTCTCATCTTTTGTTTGTTGATGATACGCTGTTATTTTGTGAGGCAGACCCAGGTCATATCCAATCTTTGAGCGCTATCTTGCTTTGTTTTGAAGCTGTCTCTGGTTTAAAAGTAAATCTTTCTAAATCTGAGCTGGTTGCTGTGGGTAACATTTGCAATGTAAGGGGTCTGGCCAGCTTATTGGGTTGTGTGGTTTCTTCGCTGCCTATGAAGTATCTTGGCCTTCTACTGAGAGCATCATTCAAAGCCAAAGATGATTTGGGATGAGGTGTTAGAGAAGGTAGAGCGAAGGCTGAGTGGGTGGAAAAGGTTTTATTTATCTAAAGGGGGTCAGATTACCTTAATAAAGAGCATACTTTCAAACCTTCGTACATATTTCTTATCATTATTTCCTCTCCTAGCTAGTGTTGCCTTAAGGATTGAGAAGTTCCAACAAGATTTTTTGTGGAGTGGACTCAGCAAGGAGTTTAAATTTCATTTAGTTGGTTAAGACAATGTGTGCTCTTCAATGAGGGTGGCTGGTGGCTGTTTGGGGGTTCGCAATTTGAGGGTATTCAACAAGGCCCTCCTAGTGTATCAAAATTGCATGGGAACAAGGCCCTCCTAAGTATGGGAGTATAAGAGGGGTTGGTGCTAATGAAATTAGGGGGGCATATGGAGTGGGATTATGGAAACATATCCAGAAAGGTTGGGCCTTTTTTTGTAGCCACACTAGATTGAGTATGGGGGATGATAATAGAATCAGTTTTTGGCATGATTTTTGGGTTGGAGATATGGCTTTTAAGGATGCTTATCCCTCTATTTTCATAATTGCATGGGAACAGGATGCTTTGGTGGCTGATTTGAGAGAAATTACTATTGGCTCACAGCGTGGAATGTCGGTTTCATTAGGGAGGCACATGATTGGTATGTTGGTGTCTTTGTTAAATTCCAACTTGTTATACACTATTGGAATTGATGATATAGTTGTGGATAAGTTTGTTTGGCCTCCTTCTAGTGAAGGAAAATTTGATGTATGCTCTTTCTATGAGGTTCTCACTACTCAAGCTAGTAATCACTTTCCTTTGAAAAGCATTTGAAGGAGTAAAGCTTTTTTTGTTCTGTATGCTTAGGGAAGATCCTGACCATTGACAACCTAAGGAAACGTGGGTTTATCCTTATTGATTGGTGTTGTATGTGCAAAAATAGTGGCGAAACAGTGAATCATTTACTTCTACATTGTGATTTTGCAAAGGCCTCATGGAATTACCTTTTCAGCAAAATTGGATTAGTAGGGTTATGCCAGGGAGGGTGGTTGACCAACTTGACCAACTAGCTAGTTGGAGAGGGATCAAGGGGATACCCTAGATTGCAGGTGTATGGAAGATGGCTCCCATTTGTCTACTTTGATGCATTTAGAGGGAAAGGAATGACCAAAATTTTGAAGATCAAGACCGTTCTTTGGAAGAGTTTTAAGAGTTTTTTCTGGAAGACTTTATTTATGTGGGCCATTGTTATAGACTTTGGTCTCAACTTTCATGATTTCCTTGTATCCATTTCTAGTTTCTAACTAGGTGTAATCACATGTATACTTCCTGTGTACTTGAGCTATGCTCAATAACAATAAAATATCTTTTCGCTTATAAAAAAACAACGTATTTCAGATTCCTTTCCAGTTGTATTTCAAAGAATTAAAACCAAATTGAACTAAACAGCTGGCTCAACATTCTTAATTTCCTACATGTTTACCCAATCTTTTTACTTGAACCTGAATAGTATAATCATTAAAAGAAAAACGAAATAACATTTTGAATTTGGTGGGGAATTTCATCATTCCTTTCTTTAGAAACTAATTTGGTCCCATTAAGATCTGAGTGCCAATGGAATTATGTAATCAATTACAAAAAGTTTTATGTCGTGTGCTGATAATCAGGTCATTTAAACTGCCCGACATGCTTTTTTTTCCTCTTTCGAGTGCACATTTACTCACTCTCTGTAACTTTTCTTTCAGATTGTCCGCACAAAGTACTTTGACATGCCACCTTTGACTGTCTCTGAAGCAATTGAGCAGCTGGAAAATATTGATCACGACTTCTATGGTTTCAGAAATGAAGAAACTGGTATGAAGTTTATGGTTTCATTGTCCTTTCTATTATTTTTTTAACTGTTTTCTTTTTTCAGCATGAAGTTATCAAAATCATTCAGGGGTTTACTTCCTTTGCCTTTGCACCAGGTGAAATTAATATCATATACAAAAGAAAAGTTGGAGGATATGGTCTTATTATACCTAAAGAAAATGCTGAAGCAGAGAAACTACAAACCTATGGTGGTAAAACCAGATAGGGAGCCCTCCTTGGCGGACTAAATGTACCTAGCAATGGAAGATAGATAATTTCCTGAGATAATTTATCTTGCTGTATCTTCAAACTGTGGCAACATTCTATTTTAAGGCCAAGGCATGTTGAGAATCCAAGATGTTCCAGATTTAGAGTTTGGCCGACAAAGAGAGAAATTTTGCGATGCATGAACATGTTTATAATTATGAAGACGATTAGTTCTACTAAGATGAGATGCACCATGTGGTTTCAAACTCAGCAACCACATTTAACTGCTTCTTATTACAATCTGTATATGAATGAATTAGCCCAGAATCTTCTACTTTTTTTCTCTGTTTTTATTCGGGGGACTTGGGTCCCTGGGTCTAATGAGGCTTGTACATTTTAAATGTCATTTCACTTTACACGCTTTCTCATTACCATGCTGTGACAGGTAAATGAACTCGTATGCCTATTCAGATGTCATTGTTCGGGTTACCAGCCATTGGTTTGGTAGCAGAATTATCCAATTAGATTTCTCAGATTAAAAGGCTTTTAAGTGAAAGTTAAGTTTAACAAAAATTTGATGTGCAGTTATTTTCGTAACTTGAATTGTCAAAGTTTGGCACCCCTTATATTCATTTATGGCAAGTTTACCTTTTATTCATTTATAGCAAGTTTACAATAATTATTGAGCATGCTTGCCTGTTAAGATCATAAATTTCCCATCAATAGTAAGATTCTATTATCTCAGTCCTCACAGATATTGGACTTCTTACAGAATGCACTCCGTCACTCCAAGTCAAGCTTCCGAAAGAGTATCCTGTGGTCACTTTATGAGTAGATGAAACTGTGACAGTGAAGGAGATGGCCTTGATAATAGAGTTGAAGATCAATATATCAGGTTTTACTGCTATAGATATGCCAAGCGGAGTCTCAACATGGGCCACATATCTTATTATCTGGTGTAAACAGCGCCAATATTTGAAACGGTTCTGGTAATAGTTGTTGAGTTTCTAAGAGTTGGGATGGTTACAGAAGGGAGTTTAAGTTCAGGATAGAGGGCTGCTTCATGGGACAGAATGTGGGATAACCCGTAACCCGGGAAAAATGTCAGTTTTTATAGCCCATGTTGCAGAGGTATTGAGTGTAATCTGCTGTCCCCATGTCATAGACAGGCCAGGATCTGCTGCCCTATTCCCATTAACAACTCCACCTCCATAATCAAATGTATCTGCAAGTTTCATTGGCTCCCCTTCCGCATATATTGGTTCCCCGTGTGGATCACTAGTCCATGCTGCAGATTATGATAACATACAAGTTTAGACGCATTCTGAACCGTGAACGCATCAAAAGAATAAGTAGGCAAATGAATTCTTTCTAGTGGAAAGGAAATGGTAAGAGTACCTGTAGTAACAATTGCAGATTTAATTACAGCTGGGGACCAATCTCGGTGCAATGATTTGAGCAAGGCTACAATGCCTGAGACATGGGAAGTTGCCATGGATGTTCCTGATTGGAACTCAAATGCAACTCCTCTACTAGGAGGAACTGCTGACTCGAACACATGGGACGTTATCGTCGCAAAAATACAGGGAATTTTGGGGATTTTCAACGATAATTAGCCCCAAACAAACATTCTCTTTGACAGATCGTGCAACATCCTCTACAGCACTTTGATCAGAACCTGATGTGAAGCAGAGCACAAATTTCCGGCTGACCAAGTATCATTCGGTGAAAGAGACTCACAATAACTGCATCAATACCTTGTTATACTCCAGTTAACAGGAAAGGGAAAAGCTGAAAATTGCGATAGGCAAAGTCATAGGTGAATTAAGGTTTTCTTGAATTTCTATAGGCCACACATTGGCTCATCCAAGGGAGAAGGAACTATATTTTCTGTTTTGTTTTTTTTTTCTTCTTTGCAATATTGGCCACGATTAAAAAAAAAAAAAAACACTAGTTTACATAGTACCAAAAAATAAAAGATCCAGGTTTTAGGGCAGGCACTGTTTTCTCTGAAGAATTTATTTACCGAGGAGTTAGGAGTTCTGAGACTTCAGGGTACACCAGATTGGTGAATCCCGTACTGTCCTGTGAACAATGCTTGACCCTACAATATAACAAGCGTTCATTTAAAAAATGTAACTGAAGTAACTGCACTTATAACACATTGGTTTTGGTTATTCTTCCTGTTATATATGCAGTGCATGATCAGGTGGTGGAGGATTACCATTGTAGTCCAGTTGTTTCCAAGGGAGATGCGCGTAGGGAACGACCTGTCAATAGTGCTTGCTGCAACAGTTATGACCCATGGTGCTGTGTTCGCTATTGTTAGAGCACTTGGGCCTTGATTTCCAGCAGCAAATACAACAGTTATCCCATTTTCCGCAGCATGGAAAGCACCAACGGAGATTCCAAAATTATAAGCGTCAACGTCAGAAAACAATGGCAAACTAGGGACAATGGACAGTGATATTGCATCTACCCCATCATGTATGGCTTTGTCAAAGGCTTCCAGCATGTCAACACTAGCACATATTCCTTCTTCATACAGCGTCCAGCAGACTTTATACATAGCCAGTCTAGCCAGGGGTGCACCACCCCTCACTGATCCAAAACCTAGCCCGTTGTAGCTCACATTGGCCTTGAAGAAGCCACCGGCAGTTCAGATGTGTGTGTGCCATTTCCAATTGAATCTCTAGGAGATAAGTAGTCGTGGTATTCACTAATGTTAAATGGCTTTCCATACTCAGCGTGGAGTCCTTTGATGAAATAACAAGCTCCAATTCGTTTTCTATTACAGGTCTTCCTTGCATCAAACAGCTCAACTGACTCGCATGCGCCCTTCCATCGAGAAGGGATTGGTCCTAGACCTTCATCTCTGAAAACTTCAGATTCTGGCCATATCCCTGTTCATCATTTACAGGACTTCATATGGTGAGATGCATGCATTAGCACAATTGTACACACACACACTCCTGAGAGAGTGTGTCATACCCCGCTCCCTATGGTTGGATACGAATAATGTCATTTTTAGAAAATTCTAGAGAATCGATATGCTATTACTAAAATTGGCTTTAATATATTTTCTTATAATTGCACAAGATTCAAAGATTCTATAAAATCATTCTTTATAAAAAGAAATAATGAGATCATAAGAGGGAGTGCGTGGAAACATTTATTAAAAATTTCTCAAAGTTCATACCATAAAAATTATAACTTAAAATCTGATCTATACGTGATCTAGTCCACTGTCACGCCTCCATGGACGAAATCTCATCTTGCAGCTATACATTTACATTTATAAATATTCTGATATGGAGTGGTTTAAAAACATAAAACAAGCTAAAATAAGTTGATGATTTAGTAAGAAACTCATTATAACGTAAACATACTTAACATAAAGTTTTTATAAAATATTTTATGCTGAGAATTAAAATCATGGCTGTTCATAAATATGTTGATGACATGCATGACTTAGAAATATTTTTGGTATATTGACTAATCTGAATTATCTGATGTATTGGGATTAACTGACTTGTTTGACTGACCAACACATTTAACCTTGTGTGCAAAGTTGTGCACCAGTCCTTCATCCTGTGGCCACGAGGGAAACAACTTATCTGATATGATAAAATACTATGATGGATCACGTTTGAGTCCGTTGCTTGCACATCCACCCTGACTACATTGGTACCACGCATCTGAATGACCATTTGATTTATCTAATCTTTATATTACACTTTATCATATGAAAAATTATGCTTTTTATGCAACATGAGATGCATGAAATGTATAATACATACATAACTATAAGAGTTCTTCTCCGTACAGGCAGGTTGCGGACTGATTAGTGCACCGTTGGCTGATGTGGCAGGTCAAATTATTTATAAAAGAAAAAAAAACAGAAGAAGAGGGGAAATCCAGAAACGTGCTCCAAATCCTCTCTCCGCATAGAGCACACTCTCTCTCGCGTCATCTCATGGACTTTCACTAGCAATGAACACCAAAAGCCTCCCAATTCTCCAAGATCTCCTCGCAATTTCACTCGTAATACACACGCACTCACTCTTGCTAGTGCTTCTTCTTCTTCTTATTATTATTTCGCCCACTCTTGAGTAACTCTTTTATCTCAATTTTAGGTTATGATCAAATGACAGTGAAGCGGGGACTATCCGGTGCGAGCATCCACAAGAACAGTGGCAGTGGGTCTCGATTTTCTCTAGCCATTCTCATTCTCCTTGCGTTGCTCGTGTCGTCCCTTTTCTTCTTCGGCAGAGGACTCCACACCATTGGTCAACTCTAAAACCATTTCTATATTTTCACTACTCAATTTCTAATGCGGAGGTCCCTCCATCTGAGCGGCTCGATAAGTACATGCCAAGCTCCCTCTCTCTCTCTCTCTCTCTCTCTCTCTCTCTCTCTCTCTCTCCTCCAATCTCTCTTTCTCTCTCATCACTCTCTCACTCCTATGCTTAGTTGCTCAGATGGACGGTAGTATCGCTGCACCACCACCATCCACTGTCGCACGCTCGCCGTTGCCAATCCATAGCTTTGTCATGTTATGCTCCGCTGCCTCTCTCCAATCTCTCTTTCTCTCTCATCAATCTCTCTCACTCCCATGCTCAACCGCTCAGATCGACGGGAATGTCGCCGCACCACTGCGATCTGCTGTCGCATGCTCGTCGTCGCCAATCTATAGCTTCGTCGTTCTCTACTCTACCACCTCTCTCCAATCTCTCTTTCTCTCTCATCACTCTATGTTTCAGATGAAAGGAAAACGCTCAGATTCACAGAAGGAAAACACATGAAAAAACAAGGAAGAAGAAATGAATTCCCGCTTCAGACGAAACACTGCGTTTTATTTTATCCGCGTCAGCAATGGTGTGCAAGTCGGTCCGCTTTCTACCTGTAAGAAGACTTTTCCTAACTATAATAGAGGGAATGAAACATGATCATGAGTTATAATAAATGACATGCTTGTAGATATCATGACATGCGTGGTATATAAACATTGGCTTTTAAAAGAACTAGCTTTAATTAGGGGTATAACGGGTCCGGTTTGGCCTATTTTGTACATTTTTTAGAACCGTACTAGTATACATCGATTCTGAAAATTTAAGAACTGATACCGGACCGGTTCACTACCGAAACCGGAACTTTCGATTTTCTGGTTTCAGTCCAGTTTTTTCGATTTTATGGATTATCTATGTTAGTAATAATATTATGTTTACATATACTAAACTATTAGTCTATTTATATTATAGTATAAGTATATTATTTTATACTAATTAACACATACTAGTATAATATTGAATTTAATTATAGTCTATATAAGTTTTAGACTTTTTATATGAGTATATATAATCAAATGTGTAAAAATATATTTACAAAAATAATATATATATTATAATCTATTATGCCAAAAATATATTTATCATTGATATATATGTATATATATATATATACTAAAAGTAAGTTTATAGTAATAACTTAATATTAATATTTATGTTTAAGATTAAAATTTTTATGTTATATTAATTTTCTATTATAAAATTAAATTTTAGATGTTATATTAAATGTTTTATTAAAAATTATAAAATTAATTTTTATATTATATCACATGTTATATTAATTTTATATTATAAAATTAATAGACTTGAATAATAAGATTAGAATTTAATGTTATATGAATTAGCAATTTAACATATAATATATATAATATAATATAATATAAAAAATTATAAATATATATACCGGTTTGATTTGGTTTAAACTAGTTTTCAAAATATGAAAACTGGTACCGTACAAAACAGCTTACAATCCTGAGACCGAATCCACTGAATCGGTCTGATTTGGTCCAGTTTAACCAATTTTTTGATTTTTCTTTAGACCCTTAGCTTTAATAATAATAATATATACAACTAACTAACGTATGCTAATCCTACTTTATGATCAAGCTACTTATCTTATAGTGTTGCTTCTTAAAGTTTCCGACACAGAATTGATCATGGTGCGATGGAGGGACAACAATGGTTCTGAGTAGGAGGGAGGAAGAGATGATGGTGGCCTTACTGTGTTTTATGATGGGAGAGATGAGGCTGCGACATGTTGGTGGTCTTATCGTGTTTCATGTCAGAGAAGATGAGGCTGCGACATGCTAAAGATAAAAAGAGAACTTAAAAAAAAAAAAAAACCCTATGCTTGAAGAGGTAGGTGCACATACGGTGCACGTGACTCTATTTATAGGATTTTATACTATGTGAGTGATGGTATAGGTTGGATTTAGGAATTTTAAGATGAAGAGGATTCTAGAATTGTAATCCTAGTGTGTTTGAAATTAAAAACCTACTCTAATAATTCAATCAATGTAGGATTGGGAGTGATGGGTTGTGTAGGGAACTTAATCAGTGACTGATCTTTAAATTGAAATAAATTTCTAATGACTGATCTTTAAATTTTAAAAGATGTATAACTCGTTCAATAAATAATAAATTATTGAAATTGATTAAGAGTTTTAATTAAGCTTTAGTATAGTTATTATTTATTGAACGAGTTAGATATATTTTAGATTTAATATAGTTATTAAGCTTAATTAAAACTCTTCATCAATTTTAATAATTTATCTCTCGTAGACTTATCCAATATGACTAATTAAATATAATTTAGATCCAATAAAAATTATCAATATTCTGATATTAAAATTATTGGGCTGGATAGTTAAAGAGAGAGAGGAATAGTACCTGTATCGAGTATACCAATGATGGCGCCATTACCCATTTGGGACTTACGCAGGATATTTTTTGGAGAATATGAATTTAGTTGCAGGTAGTCCCAGCTTCTTGTAGTTTGCAACTTATAAAAGCGATTGGGTATGACTTGAACCACAGTTGGTAACTCTAAATCCGAGCAAGAAATCAATCTAATCATAATGCTTTAAATCTGAGGGAAGAAGCATATGCATTCGAGATTGTATCATCATGATCACCATCCTATCACACATAGATTCAGAGGTTGCATACCAAAATGATAATTACCATGAAAAAGGAGGGCAAATGATTTTTCTGTTAAACGTAGAGCTTTTTCTTACCTGAGCTTTGTTTGGTCAGGAGTGTTCTTCATGTCATATTAGACTTGAAATACCATACATTGCACGGTTATTAAATTTTAATATGATATCTAGAACCTTTTAGATTCAATACGAGTTCCATGATTTACATGTTTGATGGTAAATTACCAGAAAATTTTCCCCTGTTACCAGTGTGCTTAGCAAATAACTTATGTCGATGGACCTCATCAGAAAACGAATATAAATATAAAAAACCTGAAATAATATGTGCTTGAGTTCCTGTTAGCTTGGCTGCAAAACCAGTGAAGCCATGTTTGTAACTGTAGACCATGGCTTCTGCAGATGCTTCTTTGCTGCATAAGCCCATATCAAACAATTGGTTTGGGCTCAAGCTGTTGTTTCAAAGTCTCTATCCATCAAAACTATTTTAATATGTCCTGGCATACCTTCCAAGTACTCAGTGAGAATTTCAAGATGGGTTTCCAGAAGAAGCTTCGGATCATGCTGCTGCCCTTTTCTCATATAAACGATGTAAACCTGCAAACACTCACTACGTAAGTCAGTTTAGTTACTAAGGGTGGTCAAGGCATAAGAAGAAAAGGAGAAGGAATGGCGTAGGAGACAATAGGAAAACTAACATTTCTTTTGGCTTCTGCAAGAGTGGGGATAGAATGTTGCTCGTATAGAAAAAGAAGAAACATGAAAAGGGACGAGAGTTGTGTTGATGTTGTAAGTTATCAATTCTGCCTTCCATTCATGATTATCAGCATTAATCAAATTAGCAACTCTAGCATCAGAATCTAGCAAGTTAACAGGAGTTTGTACCATATAAGTTGAGGGTCTAGATAACCACCTATCATGTCAAAGTTTAATAGTTTCACCATTCCCCACCCTCCACACAGAGCTTGCCTTTACTAAATCTAATGCAGACCAGATACTCCTCAAATGTGAGATAAAGAAGACCCAATCTTGGATTCTAGTAAATGATAGTTATTATAATACTTATGCTTAAAGATTCGGGACACCAAAGAGGAAGGCTCCTGTAAGAGTCTCCATACTTGCTTGGCTAATAAAGGCTTTATTACAACTGATTAGACTTCTAAACCCCAAACCTCCCTTATCTTTGATTTGGCCTAACTTCTCACAACTTTTCCAATGAATACCTTTTACAGATTTGTTATGGTTCCACCAAAACTGAGATAGCATTGCCTCTATCTCCTTAACAGCACACCTGGCAGTTTGAAAACACTCATAATATAAGCTGGGATGGCTTGTAGCACACTCTTAATAAGAATCTCCTTCCTTGCTAAAGACAACAAAATAAATTTCCAACTACAAATTCTTCTCTATATCTTCTCTTTTAGCCCTCGAAAGGTATTATACTTGGATCTTCCTATCACAGTTGGTAAGCCCAAGTACTTCCCACCCTATTAGTCGACTGAGTGATTAATTCTTTAGCAGCTAGATTTGTATTGTTATTGAACAAGATAGATGTTTTCTGTTTGTTAAGGGATTGACTCAAAGCACATTCATACTTCCACGATAG
This sequence comes from Carya cathayensis, assembly GCA_011037825.1. Classification (NCBI taxonomy): domain Eukaryota; kingdom Viridiplantae; phylum Streptophyta; class Magnoliopsida; order Fagales; family Juglandaceae; genus Carya; species Carya cathayensis. The sequence continues at coordinate 66,275 of QGSO01000217.1, read as the reverse complement.
CTGCTCCACTATGAACCATTCCTCTTGCATAGCATTACAAAAGATGACACAATCATCAGTAAAAAGAAGATGGTTAATCCTCATACCTCCTCTTGAAGCTGCAACCTCCCTTAAAACTCCATTACTTTCAGCTTGCTGTAGCAATGAACTAAGCCCCTCAGCATAAATAAGAAACAAGTATGGGGACAAATGATCACCTTGGCAAAGCCCTCTTGAAGGAATAATAGTGTCCCCAGGTATCCCATTAACCTTGATAGAATAACTTACAGATTTGACACAAGCCATGATTAAATCAGTCAACATTGAACCATACCCCAGCTTAAATAACATTGCCTCCAAATAATCTCATTCCACTCTATCATAAGCCTTGGACATGTCTAATTTAATAGCCATACTTCCCACCTTACTTTTTTGTCTTGACTGCATAGTGTGTAAAATCTCATAGGCAACCATAATATCATCAGTTATAAGCCTACCCAGTATAAAGGCACTTTGATTCCAAGAGATGACCTTAGATAGCATCCCTTTCATACGATTAGCTAAGACTTTAGAAATTAGCTTATACAAGACATTACATAAGCTAATAGGTCTAAAATCATGCATAGAGGTAGGAGAGTTTACCTTAGGAACAAAGGCAATATGGGTGTGATCGAGCTCTGTAGGCATATTGCCACTGCTCAGAAAAAGCCAAAACAACATTAGAAACATCATCTCCAACTATCTCCCAATGATCTTGGTAAAAACTAGCGCTGAACCCATCAGGTCTAGGTGCTTTAAATGAGGACATTTGCTTCAAAGCCTGCTCAACTTCTTCTCTCAGAAACTCCTTATTCGGACTCAATCTCATCTCCTCTAAAATCCTTTGCTCAACCCCACTTAAACACTGATCAATCTTCTCTCTTGCAGGAAAGGTTGAAAGAAAAACTTTTGAGAAATGCTGCCAAAACCCATAAGAAATATCTTCCTTCTCTGTTAATAGCACATCCTTTCCATCTTTAATCTGTTTAATAGTATTTTTCCTTCTTATTTGATTAACACATGCACAATAGAATTTAGTATTTCTATCCCCTTTCTCAAGCCAGTGCCTCTTAGCCCTTTGTTTTCATTTTATATCATTTTAGTCCAATAGGAATTTAACCTCCTTATGTAACTGTTTCTGCACCTGCATATTACTATAGCCCTCATCCCTTTGCAATAAATTAATAGCTTTTGACTTCTCCTTAATATCCTTTCATCTATCCTTATCAATACGCCTACTCCATTGCTTTAGTTCCCTACTCCATTGCTTTAGTTCCTTACTACAATATACTAGCTTTGCTTGCACATTTACTAGCTGATTCAAACTCCCATATGTTTCTGCCAGATAGATGCAACTAGGCTACTGCAACCCTTCTCATGACCCCAAGAAACTTCATACTTGAAACTACTAGGAGCAAAACCTTGTGAATTATTTGTTAACATACAGGTAAGAAAGACTCGCCTATGGTCTGAACGCATAGCAGTAAGAGTGTCAACTTGGTAATTAATATAGCAATCCATCCAATTTGGTTTGCTAGGTTTGTCAATACTCTATCAAGCCTCTCTTTGGTAAAAGAAGCATCTTCATGTCGGTTAGACTAAGTAAACTTATCTCTCCTCCATCCCAGTTCAAATAAAAAACCTTTATCTAAAACATTTCTAAATAACAACATGTGACTCTCACTCCTTCCACTTCCTCCCACCTTTTCATCATTAGTCAGAATTTCATTATAATCCCCAATAACACACCAACCCAACTCATTTGGTTTAAAGGAATTTAGTAAATCAAAGCCAATCTTCCTTTGACTAACCTCAGGGTGGCCATAAAAACATGTAAGAAGCCATCGAGTCCCTCACATCTCCTCAGTGATGAAAGCATTGATATGCCTTTGAGAGAAATTGAACAATTCTAACTTCACATCCTGCTTCCACAGCAACATTAGCCAACCACTTCTACCAATAGCATTGACTATGATACACCTTCATATTTGATTTTTCTTGCTACCATTTGAGGACGTTTTGAACATAGCTTGGTTTCCATGATAAAAACCACCTCATGAACTTTTGCCTTAACTAGAAGGTTGAGACTTTGAACTATTTAGGGGTTTCCAAGCCCCCGACAGTTCTAACTTAATATTTTCATAATGATTGGCGAGGCTGGGCCAGCCTCCGCCAATTCCTCATTATGAGATTCATCACATTTCCCCTTCTTTGAAACCACCAATTCAACCAACAAATCAACCTCCTCATCAACCAATCTTTTTTGTCCAGACAGAGTGTCCAGGCAGGAAGAAAGTCTTCCTTGAGTCCGAGCTCTTCTCTTCCACTTCTGGGATCCCTTTTGATTAGGTTGAATCTTAACCTTCTTTTGTTCTTTCATAACCACGGCCTGGGTGGGCATTTGAAGTCCATCCAAGCCTATCAACTCTACCCTACCATTCTTATCAATTGTAACATTAATTCTGCTATCATCAACAATAGATGCCTTTGGAATTTGAATTTCCAACACATTCGCACCCCATCTCCCCGAAACACTCTCCTTTCCCTTATCACTACCTTTCCCTGCAACATCCATAACAGTTCCTATCCTATCAACAAATTATGAATTAAACCCACCAATTTTGCTATAATCATTACTGCTTCCTCCCTCTGCAACTTGTGCCTGTTCTTTCTCCAGCACTGTCAGCTTGCCACCATGATCTGTATTGCCAATAGACCCTTCTTTCCATTGTTGAAACCAGAATGCATACCTCATTCTCCCATTCACTATCATTGCTAGAAGCAAAGGAAGACTTCCGCCTGAAAGCAAACTCCGCTCGAAGCCATGCATCAAACTGCATGGTTGTCCCCCTCTCCTTCTCCATACGTAAATCTTCTTTTTGACACCCCGAGACTTCATGAATCAAACAGCCACACTCGAAACAAAATTTCGGCAATTTTTCATACTGAAACTGCACTCATAACTTCCTGCCAAAAGAATTAACAAACCGCTCCTGAGCAAGAGACTTTGTTAGGGATAACTCAATTTTAACTCGTAAGAACTTCCCCAATCCTATGCCATCCTCCGCCGTATCAACATCAAGCACTCTCCCTACTGTTGTCCCAACGAGCATTCCATAATTCCTCATCATCTAACCTAGTGGCAAATTGTAAATTTGAACCCAAAAAATCTCAGCATCAAACTTGATCTGCGAAGGTTGCATCGCACTATCATACTGTTGTAAAGCAAACAAGCTGTTATCAAACAACCATGGCCTTCCTTCAAGAATTCTCTCTTTATTAGCATGGGTGGCAAATGTCAACACAAAAGTGTTCTTCACTACTTTCTGGAACTCTTCCCTCTTGCTAATCCTCCATACCTATCCCATTGCATTACTCACAATCTCTCTACCAACTACAAGATCCAGACAGATTTTCCATATGAGACTCCTTTGGCCCTTACTCTTAACATCCTCATCCTCCCTTCAGGGAAATCCACAACCACTTCTTCCTCCTTAGAAAATCGTAACTATTTCCACCTCTGTTCAATCTCTTCCATGGCACGACACACTCAGCAACACTCATTGGACGCAAAACTCAAAACTCCACCTCTAAAATCGCCCTGAAACAGGAGACACAGAGAGGAGACTCTCTTGTCCATCCACTTTTCAACTAGAAGCCTCAAGATCATAAGTCTTATTATTTTTGTTTTAAATATTGTAGCTATTAATAAATATAAATTTTGATTTTTATATGAAATTATATTAATAAGATGAAATGGATTATGCAGGGTAGTTTAACCCATTTAAATTATTAGTTAGTAATTAAATTACTAAATACAAATAATATATTTAATTAAATTGCTAATATTAATTAAAATTATTAATCTTTTAGTTTTCTTACGCATTCTTTTTCTTTTTGTTTTCTGTTCTTTTTGCTTTGACGCACTACATAATCAGCAAGGTATACCTCTTTTGGGTCAAGCAAAAGTTTGTAACATTTCTCGTGATTAATATAGAAATTACTTTAAAAAGTTGAAAATTTAAAATATACCAATGCATCCAAAAAATTCCATAAATAAAAAACTAAATCTAATAAATAAAATAAAAAAACGCAAGATTTTGATCATGAAATGAAAACGAGCTATATTTGGTAGTCAAAATGATTTCAACTCATTTTAAATCAATCATTGATAGAATTTACTACTTTTTAATTTTTTATAAAAAGATTAAGCCTATTTCAACTTATTTCATAAATTTAAATATATATATATATAAACCTATTTATAGCCAAACATATCTAAATGAGATCTATAAAATAGTACTATTCAAATATTAACTTAAATAATTTGAAATCAGCTCAGCATGCAAACCCGATCTAAACAACTTTTCAGAAAATAATCTTTGGGTCGTTGACTGCCAACTATAATTCACTTAAAAAATAGGATAATGAGGGACTTATTACTTCTTATTACTCATTTACTATTCTCTTCATTTATTTTTAAAATTTTTTTATTATTATATACTTAATAATTAAGGAAGTAATTATTAATGAAATTGTATATTTTTTAAAATCTTTTTTAATGATTAAGGATGTTAAAAAAATACTTAAAAAAAATAATAAAAAATATAAAATTTCAAATACACTATAGAGTAGTAAATAGGTAATAGAAAATAATAAGCCTATCACTATAAATATATATATATATATATATATTTATATATGAGCAGTGCTACATCCATCGAAGGATGTAGCCCAAATTCCCACTTAATGAAGCATTTTTTTTTTAATTTTTGATTTTTTTTTCATTCATTTTTTTATATTTTTAAATATTAAAAAAAAAAATTCACAACATCACTTAAAAAAATTTACCTAATTACTAAGTAAAAACAAAAAAAGGAACAAAAAGGATTCTATAGATTTTTTAGCTTCCGAATTCGGGAGCTTTATCATTTCTCTATATATATATATATAATTATATTTATTTACAACTGTTGTAAGATCTCACAAAATTTTGAATACTCAGCCATGACACTGCATTTATAGCAAGTGATCCATGCGATCTTTGCCTGCAGCAGTTCCTTAGCTTTTTGGTTCCTTAGCTTTTTGGTTCAATATTTGTGACCTTTGTTCTTCACCAGTGTTACTTCGGCGTTTCGGCCTTTTTGTTTGCTCCCTCATATTCTTGGCTACAACCTCGATAACTTCTCCTTCCACCAATTGTAAACATCACTACCCATTGGTATTACCTTTCCCCTAAACCTATGACTAGTCTGCCCTTTCCCCTTCAAACCCTCTACTCACCTCTCACGTCCCAATCAATCCCCCAATGAATTATAAGAAACAAGCTCTGTATAACTTTATCTTTGGACTCTTCACCAAGTTTATTGGTTATTTTTGTATATTATTTATCTGAGTCTAAACTTTTCCTTTTTCCTTCTGTAGCTTCCCTTCGGTTAATCCTCAAACCTTGCTCTGTTTTGAACTTCTTCGTACTTGCTACTAGCATAGTTATATTCCTCACCGTAATTTTCTGGGTTTTGTTTCTTTTAATTTTTTAACTTCTTTTCTGAAGAATTTTCTTTGAACTATTTTTATGGCTTTAATCGATGCTTTGTATGATGTTTTGGAAAGACCAACAATGATGGGGATTTGGACAGGAATGATGTATTTTCTGGGTCCTTTATGGGTAGCCTTTGTTATCGGAGTTCTCGTTGGATGGGCATGGAAACCCAAATGGGCAACCATGGAAAGAGAAAATTTGAGCTGTTCTGTTTTAAATGCCTTTGATTTATCATCGTGTTCATCGCCCTCTTTGAACTTGGATAATGGGAAGGATAAGAATCGGTCCTCTGAATCCCCCTCTGAATATGAAGATTGCAGGTACTTGGGATTTATTAGCCTCTCTCCCTGTGGCTATTATTGTCTTACAATTTGGTTTCTGAGTTCGTTACTACATGTTCAGGTTCTTCCTGCTCTTTTTGTTCATCATTTTTTTTTTTTCCTTGTATAATTAGATGGAATTGACCGTGTGCGTCGGATTTCTAATTTTATCTTTTCACGAAATCCTTAAATTTCTAATGGCTAGTTTAAGATAACACAATTTGTACCGGAATTCCCTTTACGTTCATGGAGGCGTTTACGATTCAAGGTTTTCATTATATTATTTTTTCCGGGATTATACGTAATTGTGCTCTTTGTTTGTCTGTTTGAGAGAGAGAGAGAGAGTTTGATTTGAAACAGATATCTCACTGGTTGATTATCCTTGTCTAGTATGTCACGGCTACACGAAGAAAAGGTCAATGTAGTGACTGAGGAGGATTTAGAACATTTATGTCAGCTTGTGGAGATGAAAGATGGAGGTCCTCCTTGGATACAAATGATGGATCGTTCCACCCCAAGTATGAGCTATAAAGCATGGAGAAGAGATCCCAAGGTGGGGAAACCTTTTGTTTTGTTTAAAAGATTTCCTTAGACCAGTTAAGTGGAATGTGAAGGAGATTACTTTAACTCGAATATTTGGTCTTGCACTATAGCTACATTAGATTGTGTCAAAAGCTTCTCTTTCTCCTGCAGAACTATCTAATTTTGTCAATAGACCTTTTGTGTGATTGGTTTTTGTTTTGTTGGGGTTGTTAGCAAGGTCCTCCACAATATCGTAGCAGCTCTATCTTTGAGGATGCCACACCAGAGATAGTTAGAGACTTTTTCTGGGATGATGAGTTCCGATCAAATTGGGATGACATGCTTGCATCTTCTACAATTATAGAAGAGTGCCCGATCACTGGAACCATGATAGTGCAATGGATACGGAAGGTGAGACCTCCTAATCATATTGATCAATTGATTTTCTATAGTTTTTTACTGATAGATCTTCTTGATCACACGTGCTTATTTTTGTCAATGATTTGTGGTACAGTTTCCGTTCTTCTGTAAAGACAGGGAATACATAATTGGTCGAAGAATATGGGAATCGGGAAGATCATATTACTGTGTGACCAAGGTATGAGAACGGAACTCTATTTTGAATGTGATTTGAATTATGTACAATGATGACTGCAGAAACATGTGCGCTTAAGCAGGAACTGTCTCACTTTTCTCTTAGGGAGTCGTCTTGATTAGGTGGACTTGTATTCAGTTGCTAATATTCTATCCAGGCTTAACCAGGTATCGATATGCCAAGGGATTCATTGTTATGGGATTAGATGGAATATGCTATTGGGGTGTTATACGAGTGGCAGAGTTAGGTTTAAACTATTAATTCATGTGAGAGGATCAATATGAGATATGTCCAAGTATCACCATGGGACAGTTATGGCCTGAGAATAGAAGGAAGGGCACTTCTGAACCGCTTAAATGTAATCTCAATGTTGTAGTTTCAGGGTAGAATGACTTCTTGTTTTGACATGGTGCGGAAAATGGAGTGGAAATGAATGAGATGTTGCCAGCAAGAAAAGATGAATGTTTAGATCTTAGGAAGCACTTGAAGCAAAAGAGGAACAAGGAAAAGGGCATGTATTGATATCCAACAAAAATCTTATGTAATTTCCACTTTTACTCTCTCTATTGATTTGAAATGAAACTAAAAAAATATTGCCATTATTCTTTCCATGTCTCAGGGAGTACCTTGTCCTTCTGTCCCAAGGTGTGACAAACCGAGACGCGTTGACCTTTATTACTCAAGTTGGTGCATTCGAGCTGGTAAACCATGTTTCTTTACTTGCACTCAATTGAATAGTTTTTCTTGGTAATTTAACTCACATACCCGGCTGGATCAGAACCAAATTTGTAACCAATCCTGAGGTTTGAGATACCATGAACATGTATTTTTTAATTTGTTTTGCATATGCATTATGAATTCAACGAAATCCTAGACTCGCATGCAGATTTGTTCTAACCAAGTTGCATTCTAATGTATTAAAAAAGTGGAATCGAAAAGGGGTGATGGCCAGCTGACTGCTTGTGAGGTGATGTTGTTCCATTATGAAGATATGGGCATCCCATGGGAAATCGCAAAACTTGGAGTACGGAAAGGAATGTGGGGAACTGTCAAGAAGATTGAGCCTGGTCTACGTGCCTACCAAAAAGCAAGAGCATCAGGTGTACCTCTTTCTCGGCCAGCATTTATGGCCCATATAAACTCTAAAATAAGTTCTAAGGACCTGAGATCCTTTGGAGGGATTGACAATTTGTTGGAGACGCAGATAGCATCTACATCTGACAAACCATCGGGGAGGAATATATCAAAGCTCCTCATTTTTGGTGGGGCTCTTGTACTTGCTTGTAGTCTTGATCGGGGACTATTGACTAAGGCAATTATATTTGGTGTGGCCAGAAGGTTTGCAAATTCAGGAAACAGATCGTAAGTGAAGTTCTATAATCTATACAAGAATGTGATATGTCACTCGTATCTTGTATGAGTTGCCTTCATCCTGATTGAGGGAGAACATCTATCAGAATTCTGTCTGGCGCACACTTTTAGAAAGGATAAAAAGGTTGTATCTTATAGCTCTTTTTTTGTTCTACTTATTTATATTGGAATATGTGGCTACTTGTACCGCTGTACATACCTAAAAGCAGAAATTTTCTTTAGAATAACAGGCTGCCAATTGTAGCTAGTTAGGGGTGCATATACATATGCTCCTTACAAGTATTTTCATTGCTGTTCATCTTGCTTCATCTTCATATGAACTTTTTCATCATGCAGCAGTTAAATAAAAGTTATACCATGTTGCACGTTCTACTATCTTAACTTGAAGGGGATCTCTTAAAATTACTAAATTCAAAGCTCTATTGGAAGCAACCCGAGGACCATGCTTGTGATTGTCGGGACAGATAATTAACAGCTTTTTGTAGTGTTGTCACAAATGAGTATATAACATCTCAGTTTTGTACTTGAAAGTGCCATATTATAAGTACGAAACTCGTTATTATATATATTAATATGAGCAGCTATATCTCTATCTCAAATGACAAACCTTGCTTTCCTCATCTTAAATGATGACAGAATTTACTTACAGCAGGTGCTGTCACATGAACAGTGCCTGAAGGCATAGCACCCTGGAGAGTTTCTTCGAGTCTTAAGAAGAGAATTTGGCCTGTGTGTGTCTGTAAGCAGTGAATGGTGTGAAAGGGACGAAATGGGCAAAAAGAAAGGATAACCAAATAAAGTAAACCAAGTCCTGTTGCAAATATTGTAGCTTTCAAATGAGTGAGCAAGTTGCCAAGACAACAAGAAAAAAATAATATCAGAGAGCAATTTGGGGCCTAATGTATTCATATTCTGGTAGATTTCTCGTCCTTCTCGATGTTATCTTAGATTGTTGGTTTCCAGTTATCATGTGTTTGATGCCCCACTAGCAATATGGCAGTCTTGATATGAATAATTCTTGTTCATAGATCGAGTTTGTGTGGAGCTGATTTGTACAGTATACTATTACATGGCTCACCAGAAAGGCATATTTGGTTAAGTAAAAGTTTTTGCAATTCTTGAGAATCCTTGAAAAAAGTTTCTAAAGTATTTTTGTTTATTAAATTCTGTGAAAATAGATTCGTAGAATGAGAAGTTTGGACAAAAGAATTTTAGTATTTCTTGTATTGGGGTATGAAAAATGGTTGGTAGATTTAAAAGTTATTTATATAAATTTTTTGTGGGATGTTTTTTTTGTTTTGGGCAGAAATTTAGGCAATTGATTAAATTTTTTTCTAGAAGTAGAGAATAATCGTTCGATGGTGTGTTTAAGAAAAATTCTACTTGTAATCAATTTGGTGCACCCCTTGCGCACCTCGGCTGACATGGAAAAGTTTAATACAACGGTACGTTTAGTCGCACCATCCTTCCCCCATTCCCCCCTCCGTTTAGTCGCACCCTCCTTCTTACCCATCCACCCCACGTTCTTGCAGTTGTGCTGAAGCCGTGCCCCTTCGTCGAAGTTGAAGTTCATCCCCACGAACCAACACCAATCGCAGAGACGAGAACCTGCTCTCCTCCATCCAGCGACGGAAAGTCCACTCCATCTGCTATCCTCCATCCCCCGATGGAAAGCTCAGTCTGTTAGGCTCTATTCTTCACCACCAAAACAAAGGGCATCAAACAGTATATTTGCAGCTGTTTTTAACGAGAAACTTAGCCTACTGCTACCATGTTATGCTGCTTGCACTCATGTAGATATTGTCTATTTCAAATTAAATAAAAAACGATCATATTCGGATCTAAATAGAACCTTCACGATTGCTTTTTCTTTTTCTTTCTTTTTTTGGATACCAAAGAACAATGCAATAAATCTAAGTTGATTAGGCTGTTTGGGTATTAGGATAATTACAGGTTGCGAGTCTGCTCTCCTCCCTAATGTGTTGTAATAAGGAAATGGTATGAAAATTGATGATGGTTGCTGCGATGGGTAAAAAGAATGCACACAAGATATATGATGAAATGACGAAGAGAGTCACATATTGTAATTGATGAAACAAAACTTTTTCAACATTTTGGGCAAATGCCACCGTTTGGCTACCCCTTAATATTTATCTCATATCCCAGACTGAAACAAAACTTTTTCAACATTTTGGGCAAGGAAGACAGAATTACAAGTAGAGAATTACAACTTTTTGGTAATGCAGGTAGCACTCCTAGATCATTTTATCTAATTTTTACTTGTGTTTTATTAATGTGTTGTATATATTTTTCTCCAATTTTATTAGAAAATTGCATTTGGGCACTTATGAATCCTAGTTTACTTCTTTGAAAACTATTGGGTCTTAAAGTTGTGTTCGCATGACATTGTGATTTTGAATAGCTGAAATTTGGCTTAGAGATCATTGTATATATTTTTTTCCTTGTGTTTTAGACTCTACTAATGCATTGTATATATTTTTTAGCCAAAATTGCATTCTATAATTTGAATATAAAACTTAGAAGCCATATTCAAGTTCACACCACTCAAGCTTGAAAGTTGAAAATGCTGTATGTCCTTATTGTTAGACCCATATCCTTGGCTTCTTGTCCAAAACTAACAAGGTTTGGATAGTCTGTAAGTGACCAGATTTACAGATACCATATTTATGAAACCGTGTTTGGATAGTCTGTAAGTGACCACATCATTTAAATTAATGTTTTCTTATCCATCATATCCCACAGCTCCAATATAGAATTGTCTAATTCATTCAATACTTTCAGGGTTGTTAAGGAAGGAGGAAAAGCTCCGAAAAAGAGAGCGTGAGATTGTGAAGGAGTTACAACACTGCAGCTATTTCAAATAGTCGGATACCAGTGAAGAGAGAGAAAAAGATCTTTTTCCGATTAAAATTAAACTGTTAAGGAATGAGGAAGAGCTTTAGAAAATAGAAGAGGAGATTTGGCATGAATGCACACTTCTTCGTATCTATTGGGTGTTGTCCATATTAATTTTGTTGTATTTAATACAATCATAGTAATAGGAGCTTTGTAATGGACATGGTCTCTATCTGTAGCATATTGAATTTGTTTATCATAGAATCTGTTTGTAATGGAAGTGGTCTCTATTTTGTAATGGAATCTATTTCTTGTGCAGAACATATCAGCTTTTTTTACTCAATTTTACAAACTACAAAAATCTCACGAAGTTAACAAGGATTGTTTCAAAAAGTAGCTTTTGCCTAACGACAAGTGTGGAACACAATACAAAAAGTTTGGAAGTTAATTCGTTGAACACTTAACATATAATAAATACATTGAATGCAATACAATAGGTCTGGAACTCAAAATACACAAGTTATATGCAATAAAAATAATATAACCACTACTTTATAAAAATGTCAACTTCGTTACTTTACTCAGCAAGTATATACATTGAACTCAAGTCTGAGCAGCTATTACATTAAACACAATACAACAAGTCTAGAACTCAAAGTTGCATATGACATCCAGGCAAGCTATCCGGCTGGGTTCCATCTACTCCAAGTTATATCTGTGAACGTAATAAACGGTTAAAAACAAACATAATATAACTAAATCAATTACTTTAGAGAGAATGATGGAATAAATCAATGTCGGGTACACTTTCTGCAATGCCAATATGGGGGGCCAGGCAAGCTATCTGGTTGGGTTCCATCTATGCCAAGTTGAATCTACGAGCGTAATGTAAACAATTAAATACCCGAAATAATATATACAAAAATAGAGTATAAAGAGTGACGGAATACATCTAGATTAAGTACACTTTCTTGAGTCTCCATCACTACAATGCCAAACTGGGTTCTAGTAGACTCCAACACTCCCACGGTGTTTTGGGGCGACTAACAATAGATTAAAAAAAAAAAAAGGGATCAAAATAAACGATAGAGCAAAAAATCAAAATCATCTAATTTGACCAAATATAATAATACAATAAAAGGGTCTTGCTAACACCTAACATATAAACCAACTATTAGTTCAAGAGTGAACCAAAACTTACGTAATAAATGTAAATATTAATTGAAATAGTTATACTGAATTTTAAGCATGGTTACGAATACCTGGGTTGATGGATTTGTTGGTGGATCTGTGATAAGTGTTAATGGAGATGTGTGCTCTTTGCCTTTCTCCATCTAGACAATACTTATAAAAAAAAAAAAAAACACTTTAGCAGTCATGCATGATGGACATTGAGGGAATTGATGCTTGAATGGAAAGTGAGTAAAACTGAAAGTGAAGCTGGAGTGGCTGATAGACATCCAAAACCATCAACTTTTGAGTTTAAAACAGTGATACGTCCTATTACACGACATGCTAACTTTCCAAGATAATTTATTTGTTTTCTTGACCCTTAAAGATAAATTAATTTTCAGCTTGGTTATCTATTCTAGGATTCATCGGAAAATAGGATTAACTCTAATGCTGAAGCACTTCAATAATATTTTTCTTACCTATCAAAAAAAAAAAAACTCTAATGCTGAAGCACTAATGAAACAGCTCGGGTTGAAGTAGGAAAACACCAGTGTGGCATCCATTTCTAACTTCTTTTTTCTATCACCACCCGACTGAGCAGGTGCAGTACAATCACATATCTTTCATATCAATGCCCCATATCTTTTGGTCTATACAGAACTGCTTGAATTATTATTATTTTTTTTTTAAATTTCTACTTCCATATTAGCAGTCGTATACATAAGATTTGAGAGGAATGTTTCAAATTGTTGCAAATCATAACATTTTTGCTCAACCAAACAAAGATAGAGGTAAATGCCAAATATGCAAGTGGCTTCTCTGCAGCGGACATCTTATCTCAAGGTCCTAGAGATATAACAGACATGGAAATTAAAGTTTCCTTGAAAAAAGCTGGAGCTTTAAAAATCAACAAGGCACCATCAAGTACTTATTATCTTGAAATAGTTGAAAATGCTCCCTTAACACACAGCCATTATCCTCACAAGAAATAGGTGCCAAAAAACCAGTTGTGAAGCATAAATAATCCTAAATAACGAGCAAAGAAAAACAGAGGAAGGAGCAAGCCATTTCTTGCACAGTCGGGGTTTCACCCTTTTTGTTCTTTGTCTATGAGAAAAACTCAGGGGATCACATGGCAAGGGACCACAAAAGAGAAAAAGCTAGACATTGTTACCAGGGGATATTGCACAAGAGATCGTCAAAGGCCTCGTTTTGATGACTGCGAAACCCGAATTCGAGGTGCCCAGATGTGTCGGTGGCGAGAGAGACGTGCCCAGACGAGACGTGCCGATGGCGGAGACGAGAGGGGGCTGGGTATCGTGTATCTGCCTCCTTGCTTCGTGCTATGCGGGAAAGACGAAGGCCAGTCTGGAATCCTTAGAGCAACTCAAACTGACGAAGTTACCCTCCAGGTCAGCAGGGGGTGCCCCAAGCGTGCTCGAGAATGACTACCCGTAGCAGAATTGTGTTTTAGATAGGATTGGATTAAAATCCATGAAAAAATAAAAATAAAAAATTTTGAAACAAAATATGCCCTAAAAAAAGACTTTAAAATACAAATATTACAAAAGACTTATATATATATATTTTTAATTACAATACAATTATAAATCTGTCTGTATTATTATTATTTTTTAATTATACACTTTTAAAATCTATTGAATCACAGCAACTGATTCAAACCTTCTAAGCATTGATCGTGATCTGACATCTTCCACCACATTACCACGTTGGGTTATGGTAGGCTTGTCCTAGTAACTTACTAGGTGAGAAAGATATAAGAGTGCTACTATATGCACGGACACCCGTAGTTATAGTGAAATTAATATTTTAGCTACAATGCTATAATGAAATGTAGTTATATCTGTTTGTGCACATAAAACTTCGTGCGCCTAACATTTTCCTACGACATATCAAATGTATGATCATCCCTCAAAACAATTTCAGTCTCTACCTTGTATTGATCTTAGAAATGTTGATCTTAGAAATGGAGAAGTAGATTCGGATTAGACTTTTTGCTGGTCCAGTCTGGAACTCGAGTATCTGGGGAATCCAAGATAACCATCCAAATTGTAACCAGGCCCGCCTGGATTCGGGTACAGATACCAAGTTCGGTATGCGGATATCGGATAATGACTCGGTACCCACAACATGGTATTATTTTAAAGAAATTAAATTATGTGCAAAATAAAGTCACTTTGAATAGACCAAAACGACCTCGTTTTCAAATTGGTTAAACCCTTCTTTTAGAACACCCTAAGTCATTTTCTCCCTCTCTTCTAGGGGTGTAATTGGTCCGGTTCGGTCCGGTTTTGGACAAAATTTAAGACTAAACTTGTATGCACCGGTTTTGTATTTTTTAAAATTGATTACACATCGGTTACCCCCCTAAACCGGTACTCCGATTTTATCGATTTTTGGTCCGATTTGGTCCAATTTTATCGGTTTTAATATACTATATTATATATATTATATAATACTATAGTGATATAATATTAGTATAACTATGAATATGCACTATATAATATTAGTATAACTATTAATATAATAAACAAAATGATATAAGATTTTAAAATTTAATATTATATTAATTATTAATGTATCATATAATACAAAACTATTTTATATATAGTTATATATTATATATAAATATTATATACAATATAAAAAAATTAAAAAATATATAAACCGGTCCGATTTTAGAAAAAGAAAAATCGGAATCAGACCGATTTCGACCGGTTTTAAGAAAAATAAAACTGGTACCAGACCGAATCAAACTTGGGATTGGACTGATCCCATCGGTTTGGTCCGGTTTTAGAAAAAGAAAAATTGAAACCGGACCGATTTCGATTGGTTTTAAGAAAAATAAAACCGGTACCAGACCGAACCAAACTTGGGACTGGACCGATCCCATCGGTTTGGTTCGGTCTAGTCCGGTTTACCGATTTTTCGGTATTTTTTTACACCTCTACTCTCTTCAATCTCGATATTCTCTCCCTCTCTCTCTCTCTCTCTCACTAAAACCCTAAATCATTTTCTAAGCCATTGCCGCCTATTACCATCGCAAGTATAAGGCTCCTCTTTTACATCTAGATCTTGTATTTTGTTTTGGTTTCTTCTATTTCATCACCACTGATCTGTCTTTTCTCCTGTTTCTTAAACTTTACTTTCAGATTCATCCACCCATGTCATAATTTTAATACGCGTATAAATGTATCTAGAAGTTATCTTCAAAAATGTTCGAGGAGTGGAAAAATGTTACAGGATTCTGATGAATTGATTTTGGGTAGATTAACGATAAAATGGAAATAATAATTCCTCTCTCAGCTTGATTTTTGGACTCTTTGAAGAACACGAGTAGATTCCTAGCGAAAATAAAATGGGGAATTATTTCGCTGTTATTGACATTTAGGGTTAGTTCTCTTGCATAAAATTGATGATCAAGAGAAGTACTTTGACAACTTGACAGCATGAAAACTGGCATACTAGCATCTTTATATCGCTATTAGAAAGTATAAAAAGAATATATATATATTTATATAATAATTGTACCTAGGGTCCATTCGACAATAGTGGTAATAGTAGAGAGAGAGTTTTCATGATCTTATTTAAAGACATGCACTCCCCTAAGAAAGAAAGAAGATAAGAGAGAAAAGGAAAAGATTTCAAGTAAAATAAAAGTAGGAAAAGGTGAGAGTGAAAGCGAAGGAGATGATCACGATAATGGCAAGTTTGGAGTTTTGGAAAATGCTATGAAAAGATTGAGAAAACCATAAACATAAAAGAGCTATTGTAAGAAAAGAAAGATGAAGTTGATATTTTGTGAAGCACATTAGAGATAGTACGTACTAAATATCATGACATGAGAAATATCATAGATTATATATACCAAAAACTAATATGATAATAGAAAGATTCTAAATGCAGTCCCCCCACCTAGACCTCGTGCACAACACGAAACTAGTCATTTAATTAAAGCGAAAAGCTTTGTTTCATTAAAACACATAAAGGCCGACCTTTGGTCCACCATATACTTTTTATATGATGAAACGAACCATTTCATTAAAAGGAAATTTGGCTTCTGGTGAATTGGGAGAGGAAAACGTTGCGTAGAGGAGAATGTAAATGTAATTTGTGCTTGGCTAGGATTGGATGCGTGTAATGTAAGAAATGAATGTAATCTTAATTGGACGCTAGTGATCCAATAAGACTATGTATTTAAATTAGAACTCTTATCATAGTTTGTTATATCATATGATAAGAGTTATCAAAGAGTCCTAAGAATGTTTAGAGTCTTAGCATCAGTTGAAGAGATAAAGACGTAAGGTGTGTTGAAGAAACTGAAGCTGATCTAAACTCTACGCAGTTCAGAAGAATAATCCAGTCCGAGGTGTTCACAAGTTGGTAGAAACGTCTCCAACTAGGATACTGGATAAACCTATCAGCAGACTCATTCTACAAGTCGATGACAATATTAATTATATAAAGGGAGTCGGCTGAAGATTTAAAGTTAGCAGATACATCACATATTTGAGAACGATCAAGATCTTGAAAAAATGAGTTCGTGAAATTGAGGGGGAGCATACTCCAAGGGGGAGTCATCCTGTTCAAGTTCAACCACCGGAGGTTCCAGTAGGAAAGGCAACGATTGGAGAGTGTCAGAGGTTCTGACTACCTACTGAGGTAGAAGGCAAGCAGGTCGCATGTCTTGAGTAAACAGGTTGATTACAAAGGTTTTGTTAACAGTTTACTTGTAGTTCTCTAAATTAATAAAATTGACTTTCCTGGGTTTGGTTACTTCGTAGGTTTTTATCTTTGAAGAGTTCTTCAAAGAGTTTCCCTTTGTAACCAAATAGTGTGTTCAAGTGATTATTTTATTTTGGTTACTAATCGGTGCTAACAGTTTGTACTAAGTATTAAATGTGACGAATCAGGGTACTTGGGTAATTTCAATTGGCATCAGAGCGTGTTTCACTCAATCTGAGTGTGATCCGTTCTCCTGAACGATCATGGCAACACTATCATCACCACCATAATTTGATGGTGACAACTATGCCTACTGGAGAGTAAGGATGAGAGTGTTTTTAAGATCACTCGATGAGAAAGTATGGTTAACCGTGGAATCAAGATGGACGAGGCCTACATCACCTGTAGAAGAATGGACCAAAGAACAATCCAGCAGCTGTAATTGGAATAACAAAGGTCTAAATGTCATTTTTATGACAGTTTCACCTAATGAGTTCAAGAGGATTTCAATGTGTGAAAATGCCAAGGAGGCTTGGGATATTTTGGAAACCACACATGAAGGGACTAAGACGGTGAAAAATTCGAAATTACAAATATTGACTTCAAAATTTGAAGAAATAAAAATGTTGGATGAGACCTTTAATGAGTTCTATGCCAAACTAAATGACACTGTCAATTCTAGGTACAATCTCTGTGAGAAGGTGGAGGTGGCACGAGTTGTGAGAAAAATCCTGAGATTTCTGCCAGAAAGGTTTCGACCAAAAGTGACAGCCATAGAAGAAAGCAAGGATCTAGATACAATTCGGGTAGAAGAACTGGTAGGCTCCCTACAAACCTATGAATCTACCCTTCCACAACAAAGGAAAGGTAAGCCCATTGCACTCAAAACTGTTAAAGAAGAGAGTCATTCTGATGATGAAGATCTGTGTAGTGATGACCTAGCTCTTGTGGCCAGAAAATTAAAACAATTTCTGTTTAATAAAAATAGTTCTGGAAAAATGAGAAAATGGAAGAGCTTTGTTAAAAAGAATGAACCTGAAAAATGGAATAAAGATAAACCAGATATTAAAGAGAAAGTCAAATATCATGAATGTTCTGGTTTTGGTCACATAAGAATTAAATGTCCAAATTATAAAAGAAAGACAAAAGCTTTGAATGCTACTTTGAGTGATGATTCTGATTCTGAAAACTCAGATACATCTTCTGATAATGAAACTGTGTTTATAGCTTTCTCTGCATCCATTACTGATCATATTGAGAAGAATAAACTATGTGCTGATAACAATACAGGCTTATGTGATACTGATTCTGATGTTGCCACAGAAGTAGCTGATCATGAATTAAGCGTGCGGGAAGCATATGAGGAACTATGTGAAGAATTCGTGAAAATTCAGAAAGTAAATAAAAAGCTGTACAAAAACTTAATCACCATGGAAAATGAGAAGAGTAATTTGGTGGAAGCACTGAAACTGATAGAACTGGAAGTGACAAATCTGCACAAACAGAAAGAAGTGCTGGAAAAGGATTTGGCAACTTGTCAGAAACTCAAAGAAAAAACTCCCACTCAAAAACTAAGTGAACTACTAAAGGTTCAACGAGATAGTATTGATCGTATAGATTTAGGATACAATACTTTCAAAGATTTATATCATAAAGCATCTGCTGCCTCTACATCTAAAGGCATTACCTTTGTAAAAGGAAGTAACATTGAAAATATCTCAAAGAACTCTGATAACAAAGGCAAGTCAACAATGGTTCCTTCAGGTAAGTACAAAGGTATGTTTGTTCCTACTTGTCATTTTTGTGGGATAACTGGACACATTAGAACAAACTGTCTTCGACTTAGAAAAGAAAAAGAGAGAAGAAAAAGATATAAGTTTGTGAGAAATGATAGGAACCTAGAATTTAAGGTGGACAAATTGAGCAATCAAATACATACTCTTGGTAAGAATCTATGCAAACTATCTGAATTATGTTCTTAAAAAAATTTAAAGAAAACAAATATCAAGACCAAATGGGTGGTGAAAGAAAAAGTCGTATGCTTGGTAGTACACACTGCTCTCAAAGATATGGACACTAACATGTGGTACCTGGACAGTACTTGCTCTAGACATATGATAAGAGACAAATGATTGTTTAAAGATATTGAGTCCACTAGTGGTGGGTCAGTAACTTTCGATGATGGAAGTTCAGCAATAGTGGAAGGAAAGGGAAGTGTGAATATTCCTGGTTTACCTACTCTTCATAATGTTCTTTTTGTTAATGGTCTCAACACAAATTTGTTAAGTATTAGTAAATTTTGTGATGATAATCTTTTTGTGCAGTTCTCAAAGGATGAATGCAAAGTATATAGTGGTGCTGGAAAATGGATTTTAAGAGGCATCAGAATTGCTGAAAACTGCTATGGAATCACTCCCATCAATCCAATACGATGTCACAAGGTAGAATTGGATGAAACTGAGTTGTGGCATTATCGTCTAGGTCACATCAACTATATAGACATGCGAAAGATTCTCAAGAAAGAAGCTGTTAGAGGACTGCCAAAAAATTTGAAAAATAAAAAGATAGTGTGTGGAGCTTGTCAAGAAGGAAAGTAGACCAAGGCACATCACAGGAAGCTAAGTAACATTTTGACCTCACAACCACTTGAGCTGCTACATATGGATTTGATGGGTCCTACTCAGAATGAGAGTCTTGGAGGAAAGAAATATATAATGGTTATTGTAGATCACTATTCAAGATATACATGGATCATTCTGTTGAGAGATAAAACAGAAACTTTCGAGCTTGCCAAGAAATTGTTCAAATGACTGCAAATAGAGAAGAATTCTTCTATCTCTCGTATTCGTAGTGATCATGGTAGAGAATTTGAAAATGCTAATTTTTCTTCCTTTTGTGATGAACACGGCATACATCAAGAATTCTCAACCCTAATCACTCTACAACAAAATGGAATTGTGGAGAAGAAAAATCGAGCAATACAAAAGACGGCACGCACTATGCTAAGTAGCAAAAATTTAGCTCTATACTTCTGGGGAGAAGCTGTCAATACTGCTGGACATATTTTGAACCGTGTAGTTCTTCGTACAGGCACCAAACTCACTCCCTATAAGTTATGGAATGAGAAGAAACCCACGGTAAAGTACTTTAAAGTATTCGAGAGTACCTGTTACATACTGAAAGATAGAAAGAGTACTTAGATTGCCCACAAATTTGACAGCAAGAGTGATGAAGGAATATTTCTGGGATACTCATCAAACAGCAAGGTCTACAGAGTTTACAATCTACGGACTAAAACAGTGATGGAGTCAGTCAATGTAGTTGTAGATTACACTTCCAAAGAAATGATCATCAAGGAATTTGACCAACTTATTGAAAAAATCAAAGAAAACTCAATAGATCAAGAGGATATAAATGCAGTGGAACCTGTCTTACCAAACTCAACTCCAACCCGTGAGAAGGAGCCATCCACAAGAATCAGTCACAACCACCCAAAAGAAAACATTCTTGGAGACTTGAGTGAAGGTATGAGACTAAGGAAACAAGTTTTAAATCAAGTCTCATATGTTTGCTATTTGTCGCAGGTTGAACCAAAGAACGTGGAAGAAGCCTTACAAGATGAAAGCTGGGTGAATGCCATGCATGAGGAACTGTACCAGTTCACTCGAAATCAAGTATGGGAGTTGGTACCTAGACCCGATGATCATAACATCATTGGATCAAAGTGGATATTTAAGAACAAGTCATACGAACATGGGACCATTGTTCGTAACAAGGCCAGATTGGTGGCACAAGGATATACCCAAGTTGAAGGAATTGATTTTGAGGAAACTTTTGCACCAGTAGTCCGCTTGGAATCAGTTCGCATACTGCTAGTAATTGCAAGCCATTTACGTTTTAAACTTTATCAAATGGATGTTAAAACTGCTTTTTTAAATTGCATACTAAATGAAGAAGTATATGTTGAACAACCAAAGGGATTTACTAATCACCCATTTCCTGACCATGTTTTCAAATTGAAGAAAGCTCTTTATGGATTAAAGCAAACACTTTGAGCATGGTATGAACGACTCACGAAATACTTGCTTGACAATAACTTTATAAGAGGGCAAGCTGACTGAACATTGTTTTTAAGAAAATCTGGTAAGCACTTACTTATAGCACAGATATATGTAAATGATATTGTGTTTGGTTCCACTCTTGATCAACTTTCACATGATTTCTCTAACAACGTGAAAAATGAGTTTGAGATGAGCATGATTGGGGAATTAAATTTTTTTCTTGGAATCCAAATCAAACAAACTGAGGAAGGAATTTTTATTTCACAATCAAAATATGCTAAAGATCTTGTTACGAAATTTGGCATGGAAGGCAAGACACATGCTCGCACTCCGATGAACACTTCAGTTAAAATCTGCTCAGATTGTACAGGTAAGAGCATTGATCCTACTCTCTACAGAAGCATGATAGGAAGTCTTCTATACATTACTGCTAACAGACCAGATATTTCTTTTAGTGTAGGTGTATGTGCACGATTTCAGGTGAAACCCAAAGAATCACATCTCACTGCAGTCAAAAGAATTCTGAAATACTTGAGTGCTACGGTTGACTATGGCATCTGGTACTCCAGAGATTCAAATCTAAGTTTGGTTGGTTATTCTGATGCTGACTGGGCTAGTAATGCTGACGACAGAAAAAGCACCACTGGTGGCTGTTTTTATGTCGGTAGTAATCTGGTAGCATGGATGAGCAAGAAGCAAAATTCCATTTCTCTCTCCACTGCTGAAGCCGAGTACATTGCAGCTGGTAGTTGTTGCACACAGCTACTTTGGATGAAAAAGATGTTTGAGGACTATGGGCTCTCACAAGATACTATGACTATCTATTACAATAATATGAGTGCCATTAGTATCTCGAAGAACCCTGTGCAACATTCTCGGACCAAGCATATAGATATAAGACATCATTTTATACAAGACTTGGTTGAGACAAAAGTAGTGTCACTCAAACATATTGAGACCGAACACCAATTGGCTGATTTGTTCACTAAACCTTTGGTTGGATTAAGGTTTGAATTTCTAAGGAAAGCTATTGGTGTGTGTGACATGCCCTGATTTGGAATTTTTTTTTTTTTTTTTTTTTGTGTTTGTTGTTTGTTTTGCTTTGTTGTTTCAGATTTTTTTTAATCTCACAGTTTTTATGTTGATATCATACACAAGGTACATGTTTGCTAAATATACCAAGTTCATGCACTCTATAACCACACAAGTTCATTTGTCTAGGTACGAACTAGATCTTCTCTGGTATGTGTTTTTACCTTTGATGCAAAACTCTTAAGAAAGACCTCTTGAGTACTCAACCCTCTGCATAGTGAGGAGTCAAATTTGACCTCCTAACATTTTAATGACATCTTGTCAACCTCTATACAATTCATCACAGGAGGGGGAATTTATGCCTTCTAATTGACTAAAACTAGTTAAACCTATTACTCAAAAGAAAAAGAATTCCTCTTGCCATGCACACTGGTCAATCCTTATAGAAAAAGTTGAGTGTTCAGAAGTCATTATGGAAAAAGCAAACACTCATACTTGGATTTGAGTCCTCATTGTCCTTGAGAGAAAAAATCATTGTCTTCATCATTATGGAAAAAGATAAGCAATATTAATGGACATACAGGCTCTATTGACCTTGTGCTTAGAGGGAAATGTTTTTCGAATATATAGGCCCTAGTATAAAGTTTGACTTTCAAGGAAAGTTCACCCTTCTTGGATCATTACAAAAATGGATAAAAGGAAATAAATAATAACAAGGGAAGATTTTGTCTAACTCACTCACACACACACACACACACACACACACGTGTTCTTGGGAGGTCATATATTAAGTAAACTGCTCAATTGTAAAGACTGACCAGTTAGAAATAATTCTCCTGAATACATGAATAAGTGTTCGTTTTATTCAATTCGAAAACAATAAAAATAACAATCTCTTGGACAAAGGTGTTATTCAAAAGACTCAACTGTGTGGATGACATATACATATTAATTGTCTTTTGTTTCTTTAAAATTGTTTTGTTGTCCTTTTTTTTTAAAAAATAATAACAATAATATATATATATATATTGATAATAAAAAATTATGAGGGCACATTTGGTATCTTCTTAAAGAGTAGCCCCTAAGGCATACTCTAAGGGGCCCGTGTGCATGGCACGTCCCAGGCCTCACGTCCCACGTTCTGGAGGGAGATTAAAAATAAAGCTGTTGCTGTGCAGCATTTACTGCATGCCGTCTTCCATAATCACTCTTTAAGCCGTTTTTCATTCCCAAGTGCACTGAAATCTTCTCTGATACTCCTTGTGTTAGAGAAAACCCAAAAATCTATCTGCGTCTTTTGAAGGTTTTACGTTTCGTGCTAATCTCTCTACACAACCTCAAGGTAAGTTTATCTCTTCTGAATATTCTATCTGAAGATTGGTCTTTTTTTTTTTTTTTTTTATCTTAGGGCTTTACTGTTCTTAAGTTTTTTTTTTCCCCGAATTCCTTGAAATACTTGAAGCTTTGTTAGGAATCTGCCTGAGTTAGCACTTGAAAATCGGTTGAAAAGAGGATTAGATTTTTTTAAATAGGCATGATGTTTGTATTTAGAAAAGTGATGAATGAAGTCTGCATGACTCTGTTTGGCTCGTCTTCAATATCGATCATGTTTTCCTTTGTATTGCAATGACACCCTGATTAGGAGTAGGAAATGTGTTCATCGGATAAAGATTACTGACTTCTAAATATTTTTTTTAAAATACAAGCATGATGATTTAATTTGGTTTTGAAAAGATATTATGTTAGGTTCTGAATGTGGAAATACCTATGAACCTGAGTCTCTTAGTACTCTCTGCATTTCTCATAATCTGAACGGTTTTTTGTAGATGAAATACAAGACTATTGCAAAGAAGGCAAAATTCGACCGGCATGCAATCCCTGAAAATTCCTCGAGTTAAGAGGAAACTGAGCCACTTAAGAAAACTCCAAAAAGAACTAAAGAGATAGAAATAGGGTCAGTCCCTAACAAAGGAAAATGGAGCACTTTGAAGCCCCTGACTTCAAGTTCTAAGGCACCAAAGTTCTCGAGTAAAGAAGCTGAAAACCTTTACAAAACAATTTTCTCCAAAAGGAACGTGCTTGGAGAAAGAGAGGTAACATTGAATGATCTGAATGAAACTGGCTTTGATTTTATAGCCCACATCTTTGCAGACAGAGGGTGGGAAAAGATAACAGAGGGGGCCCTTGCTCCATACATTGAAGTTGCTAGGGAATTTTATGCAAATGCTTTAATAAGTACTGAAGACAAGTTTGTTACTTCAGTTGTTAGAGGAGTTGATTTAATCATTATTCCTGAAATTGTAAGAGAGTTCTATGAGCTCCCAAGTGTGGAAAACCCAGGTTTTCCATACAAAGGCATGGGGACCCCATCAAAGGCCCAAATGAAGGATCTATTTGCTATGCCTAGTGCACCAGCATGGCCTCCAAAAGTTCATAGGCTCCATATGAAGTCCATGCTCCTTAAATTTAGGTTTCTGGCCAAAGTAGTTCTGACAAATCTGTGGCCCATTTCTAGACACACTGAGTTGATAGTTGAGAAAGCTCCGTTTATGTATGCATTAGTGAAAGGTGTTCCTATTGATCTCCCTTCACATATTGTTGATGTGATCTCAAAGGCCAGAACTGATAAAATGGACAAAGAAAGTTTGCCGTTTGGTGGTCTTATCACGAAATTGGCCAAAATGTCTAAAGTCCCCTTGAGAAGTACTGAGGCCACACTTAAAATGTTTGGGAAAATCTCCTTGAAAACTGTTACTAAGTCAGAGGCAGTTGTTGGGTTAAAGAAAAGGACTCATGCTGAGGCATTCACATCTTCTAATCCTCCTTCAAAATAGTCCACTGAAGTGGTTGAACAACTTCAGATTTTGCAATCAAAGTTTGACTCATTTGTGGACAAATGGGAAGAAAAAATGGAGAAGATTGATAAATTACTTGCAGATTAGCAAGATGAATCTGAAAAGATAAATGATAGACTGCAGCAACTTGTAGTGGATGTGGATCAAATCTTGAAAATAGTCACTTCACTAGAGGATGAAGATAACCCTAAGTCTGACTGATGCTGCCAGATATAGGGGGAGCTGGGCTGGTTATTATGCTGGAGAGCTTGGCAGTGCTGCTGATGACGTGCAACCACCATCCATCATCATTTGATTTCTTTTGAGTTTCTTTTTTAAGTTTTAGTTTATCTAAAGTTATTTCAATGGGGTATGTATTTTGAACTAATATTTGCATGTGTAGGATTTATTTGCTAGTTCACATACTTTATGCTATGATAACTTTTTGGTATGATGGAATTTAATATGAAGTATGATTGTCTACATGAGATCTTTGCTGGTTGTTGGTTAGTTTTTTTTTTTGTAGATTAAGTTACATTCATCAAGTTTATATTGGCATCATCAATCAGCCAAAGAGGGAGATTGTAAATGTAATTTGTGCTTGGCTAGGATTGGATGTGTATAATGCAAGAAATGAATGTAATCTTAATTGGACTCTAGTGATCCGATAAGACTATGTATTTAAATTAGAACTCTTATCATAGTTTGTTATATCATATGATAAGAGTTATCAAAGAGTCCTAAGAATGTTTAGAGTCTTAGCATCAGTTGAAGAGATAAAGACATAAGGTGTGTTGAAGAAACTGAAGCTGATATGAACTCTATGCAATTCAGAAGAATAATCCAGTTCGAGGTGTTCTCAAGTTGGTAGAAACGTCTCTAACTAGGATATTGGATAAACCTATCAGCAGACTCATTCTACAAGTCGATAACAACATTAATTATATAAAGGGAGTCAGCTGAAGATTTAAAGTTAGCAGATACAACACATATTTGAGATCGATCAAGATCTTGAAAAATTGAGTTCGTGAAATTGAGGGGGAGCATACTCCAAGGGGGAGTCATCCTGTTCAAGTTCAACCACTAGAGGTTCCAGTAGGAAAGGCAACGATTGGAGAGTGTCAGAGGTTCTGACTACCTATTGAGGTAAAAGGCAAGCGGGTCGCATGTCTTGAGTAAACAGGTTGATTACAAAGGTTTTGTTAACAGTTTACTTGTAGTTCTCTAAATCAATAAAATTGACTTTCCTAGGTTTGGTTACCCCGTAGGTTTTTATCTTTGAAGAGTTCTTCAAAGAGTTTCCCTTTGTAACCAAATATAATTGCAAAAGTATAATAACTAGTATTATATATTAGTTTAGTATTACAAATTTACATGTCATTATTAGTCAATTTAGTCTACTTATATAGTATAAGTATATTATATTTATTTAGGAACAATACGTTAAGTTAAGTTATACTTATATAGAATATATAAGTTAAGTTATAGTTATATAGAATATATAAATTAAGTTACAATTATATAGAATATATAAGATGAATGTATTAATACTCATACATTATTATTAGTCAATTTAGTTTAATTATATTATTTAGGAACAATAACTAGCTTATAATAATTAACCCATGGGACGATGCTAGTATATTATTGAGTTTAATAAACTATATAAGATATAATTATATAAAATCTATATAATCAGTACTTTAGTTATTATTCATTAGTATTACATGTTATTATATTTATATGTATATGATTAATATATAAAAAAACACATACATTTATATACTTTTCTTTTTGTGGTACAGAAGGAAACACCATTTGATCTTCTTGAATTTCAGACTTTGGTGGAGATGGTATTGACTATAAAAAATCTATATAATCAATACTTTAGTTATTATACATTAGTATTACATGTTATTATAAATTTATTATTTATATATAATATATTAGTATTTGTCCATTAGTGTTACATGTTATTATACATTAGTATTACAATGTTACCTGTTATTATGCATTTTAGTTTTTATATATTATTATTATTATATGTTATTATATTTATATTTATATGATTAATATATAGAAAACACATATTTTTATAAAATATGCACAATATCAGAGCAGAGTCGGAGGTGGAGTCAGAAGTCGGAGTCGGAGTCAGTGTATCGGAGTTGAAGTGGAGCGGAGTCAGGGAACCTCCACCTCTGACTCTAACTTTCCATGGAGAAAAAACTTGGACTTCGACTCTGACTTGAGCGGAGCTAGAGCAGAGTCGGGATTGGAATCAGATTTTTGAATTTCTGCTCAGCCCTAATATATAATAAGTACTGTAGAAAATAATCCAAAGTTATGCCTCTTGACGGAACCATCATTTCTACTTTGATGCGGCCAATTTAGACTAGTAGTAGTTGGAAGTGTTGCAAGGAATTAAGTTTTTGCTACATGTACGTCCATATTCATTGAATTATGGAAAAGTTTATGGTATTTTGGCTAGCATTCATGAATTACAAGCAAGATTGAAGATTCCTTGACTTGGAGACTTTGGAAGCATGCAAAATGTTGATGAAAAATTCCCTTCTACAACATGCCTTCGAAAATTTTCTGTCAAATATAACAGCACCACTTCCCTTTTGATCAAACTACTTCAAAAATTGTGTTCTAAATTGAATTTTATACTTATAAATTTGATTTTAATGATTTTTCAACATAGACAATTAGCAATGGCTTTTTCTTTCTTTCTTTTTTGTTGGCTTTTAGGATGTTAACATCTGCAAATCTGATTTGGAAAACCCCTGTAATCCTTAGCTGCATCTCTATTTAACAATCTTATTGATGTTGTGAAATTTTGTATGTCCATAGAATAATATGTAAATCTCTAGTATTTTTTATGTCTCTCATCTTTCTATGGCTCTCCATACATGCTAAAAGTTAGGTTCACACATGGAAGTGGAAACTGTATTGGTATTTTTAGTTTGTTTCTTTTTCTCATCCAATACATTTAATGAACATGCATACCATGATGTATCTTTCAAGGGTTTTCATGTAGCTAATATGCTATGTCTTCATCACATTCTTCATATTCTTTGGTTGATCGTTGTTGGAATCATGCTCCAATATGTTTATGTGGGTTGATAGCACCTCTCAAATTCTCTAACATCCCAAGAAATTTAGGATGGCCTTTTATTACTTATTCAAAGTACAATAAAGAGGTAATTACAAATAAATAATGACTAATTATTGGTAAAAACTTTTGGCATTGTTGAAATCTTAATTTTCTACATGTCTTATACAAATTGTTGGCTGCAGGAAAGGCCATACTGTAGCTACTTTCTATGGGAAGATATTGCCAAAGAGAAAGAACTTTCAAAGAGAGAGGAAGAAATCCATGTGAAAAGAAGAACTCTGAAAGAGAGAGAGGAAGAACTTCAAGGTGTGAGGGAAGAGATTCAAAAAAGGGAGAAGGACATCCAAAAGAGGGAGTCCAAACTTCTTAATGTTAGGGATGAGCTTAGAGGTCAAATTAAAGATATTAACCATGCACGAATGCTACTCCACGTGTACTAGAGATTTTCAATTATAATATCATGTTTTTTACTAGTATCAAGACCAATTGTAGATTAAGTCAATGTGTAATTTCTTAAGTTTGTAATCTTCCAATGTAGTACAATTGTGGTCATCTAGTAATATAAAAGCTATAATATTTATGTTTTTCAATGTAGTCCAACTGCGTACCAAACTAACGACCTATAATATCTATGTTTTCTTCCAATATAGTCTAACTATCAACCAATATATGTGAATGAGCAAAATACGACATCTTTCAACCTGAGCAGCATATCATGTATATGTTTTCTGAAACATCACTCTATCCAAAAAACATCAAATACCAAATACAATACATCAAAGTAGATTACTTCAACCTACATGAATTCATCCATATAGAGTACACAAGCGTGATGAATACATCGAGTTGTATGAATGCCTCGACTTCATTAGGAATAATTCAACTTACAAAAGAACTCTATCTCTCCCAAACAACATAACCCTATTACAAACAATGACCATATTGCAAACACGATCATCTAATAATGTCTCTTGAAGCCCACAACACTTTGTTGTGTGCCAACCACTAATGTCTCAGCTGCAATGCCACTCGTGATGTCCACCTGCAAGTAGTTTGGAACAATGAAAAAAAAAAACAAGAACTTCTTAAAAAGGGAATTATTAAGCATAGAATACTAAAAAAAGAGATTTAGTTTGGAACCTATGCCACAATATTTTGCTGTGTGCCAACCATGGTATGTATCAAAAACCACCTTCCAAGATTACTCAAACTCGTCAAAAGTCTAACAATCGTAAACTAACTTGTACAATGCACTCTTTACACCACAATTATATGCAGAACGCAAACCCAACTTTTCTAGTAGTTTTTGCATAATGTGCCACGGACAATACCTATGTTGTGTGTTAGGAAAAAATATTGCTATAGCATTTTTCATGGCCCTGTCTTAATCAGTGATGATAGATTTTGGAGCTCTCCCATCTATGCATTTCAGCCAAGTTTCAAATAACTAGATAAATGTTTCAGTATCTTCACTTGATATTATACCTACTTCGAACAATATTGATTTTCCATGGTGGTTAACATCGACAAAAGGGACAAATGACATGTCATATCTATTTATTAGGTATGTAGTATCAAACTTCACAACATTTCCAAAATACCCATATGATACTCCGCTACGTGCATTGGCTCAAAAGACATTTGTAATCTTCCATTATTATCCAAATCTATCAAGGAATAGAACCCATCATTCTTATACTGCATTCTCTCAAAATACACACGAAGTGTATTAGCACCTCCTTTGCCAAGTCTAAGGTGTTGAACCTTGTCATACTTATGCATGCCTTATCGTTAATGTCTAGTTGTCTCTTTACGAAATCATCAATTACTTGATTACATCTAAAGAACCTTGCCTTTCGTGGACTTAGCCCATGGTTGTGAGTATTCTCTACAGTATTTATACGCAAAGTCCCATTAACCAAAATTACATTAATCCTCACTTTACAATTTGTTTTCGTTGTCTGACGTTGTTTAGATACATTAGAAGTAGGTTCCTTGCTTTACCACCACAATTACAACTCCCATCATCTTTCTTTTTACTTCTTTGGGTCATTATGCCAAACCTAGTATGTTTCCCATATTACTTATAGTTGCCAAACAACTCATGCTCAGATTTAAAGATCATCCTTGGCCTTGGCCTGATAACTCCATCATCATCATCATCCCTATGGCTATTCAATGGTACCACCTCATCGACATAAACTAATCAGTTACAGTGCCCTCATCTACATATTTCTCTTTGGAACAATCAACCTTATACGTGATATCATAAAACATAATATCAAGGAATGTATAAACCCAACTTGACTATATATTATGTTTGTTTAACACGCATATGAAATCAAACACTTATAGTCTACCTTTTGTTCATATAACTTGTCTAAGTAGTTTGAGGTATCCGGATAAGTATTGCTTTCAGAAGAAAACAACGATCACCTAGTAGATGAGGTGGCTTTTGCCTATGTGCTTACTTCCTCGTTCCTCACAGAGGTGTATACCAAGAATACCTATTTAGAATACAAAATTAATATAAAGAATGGACCAATGAACCATCTTGGTATTAAAAAAAAAAAGGCACAAGAGGAAATATACAAATGTTCAATGAACCCTCTTGAAATATTCATATGTTCAATGAAACATCTTTATATGTATAGTACAAATATTAGTAACTTTTATGCATAGAAAATATACAGATGTTCCTCATTCTTCATAGAGGTGCATACCAACACTAAATATATAGATATTTGTTCCAAATCTACATATATTAGTGCCTTTTGTGTATAGGAAATATACAGATGTTCCTCGTTCCCCATAGAGGTGTATACCAACACTAACTATACATATATTAGTGCCAAATCTCTTGCTACTGTAGTGATATATGGATGATTTTAAAAGGTAATTTTTAGTGCTCTACAGCTACTGCCAAATTTACAGATATTAGAATATCTTAGTTTACATTACCAGAAAACAAAATTGTGCCACTAAGATTAGCTGCACAAATCAAAAGGTAACTTTTTGAAGAAATATCTTGAGAAATATATAACATTACTACTTAAGGATAACACACATATCAAAAGGTCATTTATTATTATTATTATATCAACAATAATATACATATCTTGGCATACAAATTTTTTGATAATGCACCACATGTAATCATCATCTACTAGTAAGATCAAAGCAATGGTGGTGTTACCTAGTTGGTGGCGTCGTCATGGTGGGTGGTACAAGCTGGGTGGGTTCTAGTTTGTTGCATATCTTTGCTTTGGGACACGTCGATGATGGTGGCACTGCATAGGGAAATGGTGGTGGAGGAGCTGCGCAGGTCAACATTGGTGGATGGAAATGCACAAAGAAAAGGCAAACGAAAGGTTGGTGGAGGAGAGCGGGCTGCTGGGCAAATTTCATGGTAGTGGGACTTTTGGTATAATTGAAGTCAGAGAAGTTTTCATCATAGCTAGTAAAACTGTTATTTTCCAAGGAAGATCAAAAGTCTCCACATCTGTTTTGGTTTGACAAAAATAGCCTGACTAGAAATATATATGTATAAGTTTCTTTTGATGCAAATGTCTATCTGTTTGTGCATGTGTGCGTTTGTTTATATCTATATGGCAATGCTAAGAGACTGAGAATGGTGGCCTCTTCAATGTACCGATAAGTGAAAATTTACTTTTTTATTTTATTTTTGTTTTGAATCATTTTTATACATCTTTAAATATTTTTAAAGAATAAAAAAATACTAATTTACTAATAGCCACTTCCTTAACCATCGAATAAAAGAATAAGGCCAGCCGTGTAGGGTGGGCTATATATAGCCCCCCTCATTTGGTTCTTGGGACCCATCTGAATAGTGAAATATCTTTATTTTTTTGTTATCTCTTGAAATAGTATTTAGACTGTAGATTTGTTAAGTGTTACTCTAGTTTTATACTACGTAGTACACTTCACCATTAAGAGGAAACGATTGAGATTTGTAGATCTGGAAAAACTTGTGGAGCAATTTTATAAACTGAGCTTGAGGTACTTTCTGCTATGCTTTTTAACAATATTCGTGAGCTGCTTCATTTAAATATAATAGATAGTTTATATTTTATTTTTTAACTTTGTCTACAAATTTTGACAAACAGACTGAGTTTTTGCTATTATCATTATAAAGTATACATGTATCGACTTATAAAAAAAAGTATACATGTATCAATGATTCTTTCTATATGTATTCAAGTAACATATTTAATATTATGAACATGATTCCTTTTAATCTCTTTAAATATCTTAAATATTCTGATTATAAATCTAAAAATAATATTAAAAAGATAATAAAATACGAAGTTATTTGAATTTGTATGAGTTTTTATAAGTCATATTTTGTAATAATCGATTATAATTTAATGTTCACAAACAACTCATTAGTAAACGAATCAAACCAAACTTAAATTTAACCAAATTGATCTCAAGAAACTTGTCGAGTAATAGTATTTATTTACCATCTTAATTGTCTAAGTAAATTACTATTGAATAGGGCCAATTTTAATACACATGGTTTGCCAGTAATTTTGAGATGTGACGTCTATATTGATTTGTTGAAATCTTTACTCTTTTGATTATGAGGTAGAGTTTTTCTACTCAACAAACTTACACCATACACCTACTTTTATTTTTTATTTATTTTTTCCCCTTAGCAGGTATGTGGTATATGGCTGCTAAGTAGAAATTTTATACGAGGTAATTAGGCTTAAAGCCCCCCAAAAAATGTGAGAACCCCTACCCTAGAAACATGAAACATTAGCTTGAAGCTTCAATTGGATACTTAGAATACTTTAATATATTTGAAAATACAAATAAAAATGGTTTTGAATCAAGATGATTTATTGAGTTTTGGGAAATGAGAGAACAAAATTGAATAAAAATATGATAAAATTAATAAATTTTTTTAATATAATTTTTCTTTTGAAATTTAAAAAAGTTGTATATATATATTGTTTTGTTTAAGAGTTTGGAAAGTTATAATTATTTGATAAAAAAGTTAAAAATTTTAAATTGAAAAGTGTTTTGTATTTGAGTAATATTTAAGAAAAAAAATATGCAAGAATACTTTACAATAATTATGGAGCCAAACAAAACTTAATCCATTGCAAAAAAAAAAAAAAAAAAACAAACAATAATACCGAAGCCATCGATAAAATATCTCGAGGGTGGTCATTGATTTCTTTTATTGTTTATTTGTTAAATTAATGATTAAAAAAGTGTTTTTTTAACGATGTTTTAATAAAAAAAATGTTTTAAGGGTATACTAAAAATGGTATGACAAAAAAGGATGAACAAAAGGCCATTTATCCTGTGAGGTTCCTCGTGCCAGCACGACTAAAAAAAGCAAATATAAAGACAAGGTGGCGAAAGGTTATTTATTTAGTTTCCTAATAAAATAACGCATGTAAAAGAGACTTTAAAAAAGAAGGAGAGCCACGTTACGTGACTTTAAAAAAGAAAAAAGCAAAATTATGATATTACCTATTCATGTACTAGGAATATACCATTTTCGAAGTGATAATGTATATATTAATTAGTTTATTCTTTTTGAAATAACCTAACACTTTTACTTTAATTATGTAAGATATATACAACATATTTTTAATAATATTTTAAGGGATGGATGGTTCAAACTGTGGAGAGGCATTTGAATTTTTTTTAAAGCTCTCAATATTTTAGACTTGAATCTCTTAAAATTATTGTTCCAACTTCAAAATATGTGTGTAAAACTCGAAATACTATAGCATTATTCTTGTGGGAAATATTTAGGATATATAATTATAGAAAATCTTAGTAATATCATTATACATTAATGAATAATCAATACTATTTTGAGAAATTATTCGTCTACAAAAGAATTTTAAAAAAAGTAAACTCACAAATTAATATGGTTTGATGTGACACATTAGATTAAAATGTTTCACTATAAAATAGTTTTGATATATCATATTAAATAACATCAGTTTATGAATTTACTTTTAATAAATCTCTTTATAGATTTAGACTTCTCACTTATTCTATTTATAGTGGCAGGATCAATTCTTTGAAGGATATTCTATTTATCATTTTTTTTTATTATCCTCTCAAACTCTTTTAATATAATAATAAATGATTAACTCAAAAATAAAATATAATAAAACATTTCTAATTATTAAAAATGATACGTTAGAAAATGATTGAAAAATAATAATAAAAGAGATCGTAGACAACATTAATTCCACAAAGCAAAGGTACAAGGAAAATGCTATTTCTACCTAAAGTTGGGTCATGAAATGGGTTTCAACATTTTATTTTTAGTTAGTGATTAAGGAAATGTTTTTTTTTAAGGATGTTGTGATTTTTTTATTTTTTATTTTAAAATATTTATGATGATTAAAAAATATATAAAATAAAATAAAAAAATACTCTTATGGTATAGTGTCACTCAAGGTATAAACTTTTATCTTTCCAAGGTAGAACATTTCATCGGTGGCTGTAATGCCCCTCAAGGTATAAACTTTTATCTGTCAGAGATAGTACAACAACAGATACAATAGGTAAAGAGCATAACGCGTTGAGACAAAGATTGGTCAAGATATTCGTTACTTTACTAGTTGATATTTCAAAACTTAATGTTGGGTCATTGAAATATAAATCCAATCCATAATTCTTGAATATAAAGGAAAATAAAAATAAGAATAAGGGCTTGTTTGGAAAAAGTTTTCATTCCAAATTTCTCATCTTATTTCATCTAATCTCATTCTCAAATATCATTCAAATGTAACTACCTTTAAACTAATCATTACCACTTTTTCAAAATTTCAAACAAAAAAATAAAAAATAATTCAACTTTATCATATCTCCAAACATAAATAATATTAAAAAAATTATATTATAATAATATTTTAATTTTATATATTTTTTATTCAAATATTTCTCTATCTTTTTTCAAAATCCCATAAAATATTAACTCAACTATTTTACAACTATTCACAAACTATTTTATTACTATTCAAAAAATTTTATTTTCATCCTATTCTCCAAACTTGTTCCAAAAGAAATCCACTCAAGTAGGTTCCAAAAAATAATAATAATAATAAAAAAATAAAAGGGATTTCAATTTTTAGCTTTTAAAATTTTTAATTAAATCATTTAGTATTTATATTTTAAATGATGTACATATTTTTTTAATATAATTTTTTTTTGAAATTTGAAAAAGTTGTATATTTTTTTTAGTTTTTAATTAATGATTAAAGAAGTGTTTTTTTAATGATATTTTGATTTTTTTTTAAATGTTTAAGAGTATAATAAAAAATGTATAAAAAAATGATGAAGAAAAGACCATTTATTCTGTGAGATCCCAGCTCGTGCCAGCACGACTAAAAAAAGCAAATATAAAGAGAAGGTGGCAAAAAGTTATTTATTTATTTTCCTAATAAAATAACGCATGTAAAAGAGACTTTAAAAAAGAAGGAGAGCCACGTTACATGACTTCAAAAAAAAGAAAAAAGCAAAATTATGATATTACCAATTCATGTACTAGGAATATACCATTTTCGAAGTGATAATGTATATATTAATTAGTTTATTCTTTTAGAAAAACCGTAACACTTTTACTTTAATTATTAATGTGTCTTGATGTGATATATTGAATTAAAATACTTTACTATAAAATAATTTTGTCAATTCTCTTTATGGATCTAGACTTCTTACTTATTTTTTATTCAAGATTTGGCTATCACCATTTCTATTTATATAAGATTTTAAATTATACCAATATATATTAATAGAATGATCAAATTTAAAATAAAAAATAATATTTTAGCAGGTTTCACAATGTTATAGTGGCCGGCAGGATCAATTCTTTGAAAGATATTCTATTTATCATTTTTTTTTCTATTATCCTCTCAAACTCTTTTAATATAATAATAAATCATTAACTCACAAATAAAATATAATAAATCATTTCTAATAATTAAAAATGATACGTTAGAAAATGATTGAAAAATAATAATAAAAGAGATTGTAGACAACATTAATGCGGCAAAGCAAATGTATAAGGATAATGCTATCTACCGAGAGTTGGATAATGGCATGGGTCTCAACATTTTTTTTTTTAACTTAGTGATTAAGGAAATGTGTTTTTAATGATATTTTATTTTATTTTTTTATTCTAAAATATTTATGACGATTAAAAAATACATAAAATAAAAAAAATACATTTATGACATAGTGTCACTCAAAGTATAAACTTTTATCTATCTGAGATAGGACATTTCATCACTGCCCGTAGTGCCACTCAAGTTATAAGAGAAAAGCTCCTATGTGGCCCCATATGTACCGTTCAGTTTGACCGTTGGGCAAAAATTTTTTTTTTTTTATTTAGTGATTAAGAAAGTGATTTTAAGTATATTGGTGTTATTTTTTTTTTTTTTACTTAATGATTAAGAAAGTGATTAAAATAATAATAATAATAAAAAATAACGCCCAACGATAAGGGTCAGGCGACATAGTAGCCTTACCCCAAGTTATAAACTTTTATTTGTCAGAGGTAGTACAACAACTAAAGAGGGTAACGCGTTGAGATAAAGATTGGTCAAAATAAAAAGAAATAATTTGTAATATTATTAAAAACTATTTACTTAATTATTAAGTGAAAAAATAAAAAAATCTCAACGGTAGCCCGATCTAAAGATTAGCATTTTCCTTTTTTTATTTGTTAAGCCACAATCTCATTATAATATATTAAAAGATGTACATTTCTCGTGATTGATAAATTCTATTCATAGACCTCATACATTATGGACTATTCTTTTTATTATTTTTTCTCTTGTTAAATATGTGATATATAGATAATAAGTAGAAGAATTCAATTATTTTACGAATAATAAAACTAAAAAAAATTTAAAAAATAAAAAATAAAAAATTGTGTGATGTGTGATGTGTAATGCTTATGAAGAGCAAAACTCTCCGTGTTTTAATCATTTTGTATCTTTTTACGGCATGTATACATATCATTCAAGAAGAGCTAGTTTGGTTACATAAAATCAAATTATTTTATCTCATATAATTGTTATATATTTTTTTTAATTTTCACATTAAATTTAATAAAAAATTTAATTTTCTTAAATTTTAAAATAAAATTAATATTAAAAAATTATATGATAATAATATTTCATTTTTAAAATAATAATATTTTATTCCATTTTTAATATTTCATTTTATCTTCAAGAGTGTAAGCATACAAGCATAAAGTGCCACGTTAAGCTTAACAAGCTTTGCCAAGCTTTGCTATCTGCCTTTGGAATCGTTTCGATAACTGCACCACTCAAAACTTTATGTCTCGGCTCCTTTTGAATGCATGGTTTCTTGATTCTCATTTGGCGAGAAAAAGGAAAGTACGGGAAAAGACAAAGGAAGCCCAAAGGTTTTTTCTTTACTCTTTTCCTCTTCCTAAGGTTTATGAATCATGTTCGTCGTTTGATGATTTTCTTGCTTTTTAAAGTCCAGATAACCACTAGTTTGTTCTTGTACTCACATGAGCAAGTTGCTTCTCCTTCTTCTTTCATGTTTCTTTCCTTCCTGGCCAAGAAATCCCTTTCCTTTCTCTCCAACATCTTGCTTTTGTGAGTTTTAAAGTTGACTGTGAAACGGGTTTTTTGATATCATCATTTGATACTGCATGCAGATGAGAAGAAAATTTGTGTGAAAAAGGAATAGAACTAGTGAAAATGACGAAGGGAGAAGGTTCAAAGAAGATGAGAAGCGTTCCTACTGACTGTGACCTCACCGATATTGTGCTTTCTTGGTCCCTTGAAGATATTGAAAACGAAAACCTTTACAAGGATCAGGTTTGCTTTAATCCATCATTCTCTTCGCACATTTCTGTTTAGTTATTAGAATCTCAGTGCAGTTTTGGAATGATTTCTAGCATTTAACAGTCACTAAGTATGGATGAAGAATCTCATGCTTTCGAAAAGAAAAAAAAAAGTTGAAAAATAAAATAAAATTGATCACTATCTTTGCTTATAGATCATGATCTAGTCGTGAAATGTGTGCTAATGCAATTTAGTGATATATTGTTTGACCCTTCAGTTGAGTTATATCTAGTTTTGTACTAATTTGCCGAGGTTGGTGCAATTCAGATTAGTCGAAATTTTGTTCTTGGATACCTAGTGTCAATAAAATTTGGATAAAAAAAAATTAATTACTATTTATTACTTTGGTCATGAGACAAATATTCGGTTTGCTCGGAAAAATCTTCAGCATAACAAGATGCACATTTTCATTAAAAAAAAGAAAAAAGAAAACAAGATGCACATGTTCATCTACATAAGCATACACATAACTTTATACACGTATGTATGTATATATATACATGTGTTACTGCATATACCCAGGATATATAAAGGCAATCTGTCTTAAAAGAAAAAAAAATAGAAGGACCCTTTCAAAACGGGAATATGAATCTTTTATCTATTGCAAAGAAGAAGGAAAGAAAAACTAGAGAAAATCCTTGCTAGCTTCATCCTTGATTATATTTCATTCTCGTTACGTTGGAACTACACTTTGCTGGTTTAAGCTGTGTAAAATGGGATTACCATCTTTTAATTATCTCTTGAAATGATTTAACTGGAAAGAAAGACTAGCGCTGGAGATTTATTAGCTTTCTCCCGCTTGGAGAATGGAAGTCCCATTTGATTGGTTGGATTGGCTTTGGGTCGGGGAAGGTACAGGCTTGTGCTCCGGCGGTCTCTGGGTCGTCTCCCACCACCGCTACAACGACGGTGACACCCCCGACGTCGGTGAAGGATACGGCACCAACAGAGTCACTGCAGATCTGCACGATGGTGCGTACGGAGCATATGGGTGGACCATCAGATCTCGTGGTGGTACAGATTTCGACGCCGGCACTATCTGGAATGCCTCCCGTCACCACGGCTGCGAAGGCTGTGGTCCCGGCGTTGGAGAAGGCTACGGCACTAGAGCCACCGAGACTTTTCGAACACTGCGGGACACCAAAGAAACCATCGTCGGAACCTTCTGAGCTGGTTCCCAACTGCAGTTCAGTGCCGTCTTCCGTTCCGTTGCCGGAAAAAATCTGTTGAGCCAAAAAACGTTGATCGGTGATAAATGGTGGTGCGGATTCAGTGGATTGCCTATGAAACCTACATCCAATTTCTGATGGGAGAAGTCGAGCCATATGTTAACAAATTGCAAGCTTGCAGTTGCTGCAAAGAAGCTTTGATGCTGGTTTGATGCGACCAACAGAGATTTTAGGATTAATAGAAAAAGAACCAATCACAATCATAAAATTACCCAAATTAGATTGTCTTTGAAGCCTACATCTACTGTTGGAGTACGATATGAAAGAAATTCAATGTTGCTTTTGGATTAGAAATGAGATCGAGCAACAGCCAAACCCAGAATCTCATTACACCTAAATCCATCCCCTATTGTAAAAGATAATCTTTCTCAAAGAGAAACTTATTTATATGCTGTAATTTCCAATTCCTTGTTAGATAAGCTACATCAAATTAGTTAATTCTCTTACTCTAGTTCTCATATGCAAGGAAAGTCAATTTGGAGATGAATTTAATAGGAGTTTGAGTCAAGCTTCAACAGCTTGGATTCCGCCAAGCGGAACACCATAGATTCTCCAAGGGCGTCTCCTCCATAGTTGAACTTGAGCAGAGGATTTGATTTAGTCGACATATCTGCCGAATACCCTATGATGGCAAAGTAGTCGATCGATATTGATAATCAATCAGAATTTTCTTGGAAAACATAATCGAATTGGATATTATTATTATTTTAGTTATGGGATGTAGCTAACCTGTGGGCGATTTCAACTTATTTTTTTGAATGAAAAGACAATTATCCTTATACACGTGATTGGAAGTAACATATGTTGGATTTCAAATGCGCATCCTAAATACAAAGCTGTTAGTCATTTCGCCTTGTTTAATAAACTGATCAATAGACACATTTGATATGAGGCTTCTTTTAACATCGTTGTGTTGGGATAGAAAGAATTTTTTTCTCATCAAATCCTTCCGTTTTGATAATTTTTTCTTTCAAACCTTAGCTTCAGCTTGTACAAACGATTCTATTAAATAAGTGTAGTCATGTCTTCCAAACAAGGTGAAAGTTGCATATAAATATGTGGGCTTCATTTGTTCAAGCTTTCAGACATTCTATTATATAATGGCTTAATCAATCTTGATGAATCTGCAACAAATACAGGCTGTTTCACTTTATCTTCTCCTATTTGCATTTTCCAAGTGGATTAATTTATTCGGATGAGCTTTTTGACCTCCAAGAAGTTTGTTTGGCACTCTATTTTGATTGAATTCTTGTTTCGTAATTACAGGTGGAAAACATTCCGCAATCCTTTGAATCAGTTGACCAGTATTTTGGGTCATATGTTTACCCCTTACTGGAAGAAACTCGTGCACAACTGCATTCGAGTATGGAGATTATTTCAAGAGCCCCTTCTGCTGAAGTTATTGCATTTCATAAATCTAAGGCATATGGTGGAACAAAATCGTATGATGTTGAGGTTGATCAGTGGAGAAACAGATTCACTGCTCCTGGCGAGGAGCCTTACAAGACATTACCTGGAGATGTATTTGTTTTAGCAAATGCCAAACTCGAGGATGTTTCTGATTTACAAAGAATAGGAAGGCAATGGGATTTTGTAGCTGTCACCAAAATTCCAAAGGCTGTGAATAAGGATGATGATGTGAATGAGGATGATGAGGATGATGATGTGAATGAGGATGATAGCACATCAACCAGATTTGAAGTCAAAGCATTGCAAGACATTGAAGTTGACGTTGGGAACCGTAAGTCTTGGTTTGTGATTTTCTTGATAAATACAATCCCTAACAAGAGAATATGGAACGCATTGCACAAGTCGGGAAATCTACAGATTATCAAGAAAGTTTTGTGCACTAATTATTTGGTAAGTAATTTCGGGATGAATTTTGTAGTTATAATAATTCTGAGTTAGGCATACATCCTGACGTAACATGGAAATCTCCAATTATTATGAAGTGGACATTCAGTGAAAGTGGATGTAATAAATGTACAGCATGGATCAGCACTGTTTTTATAATCTGAGACAAAATGTTTTACTTTTGAAGTATTATAAAGAAGAAAAACTTAAGTTGATCACAAAGCTATGGGATTCTGTATACGTACCACAACTTTTTACGATTGCTGTCCCCTAAAGCTGTTGGGAAGGTATGGTTTGAGTTTTTAGTGGAGTTTTCATACGATATTAAATGTGGAGTTTTCCTTAAAGTTAAACTGAAAGAAAATGGTGCGTTTAATATGTTAATCATTATTTATAATGCCTCATTGAATTCTAGTATTTCCTTGTTTTTCCTATTCATCAGCTATTGAAAAAGTTATTCTTTTGGTTTTCTGAATTTATTTGTCTTGTTGAGAATTGCTATTGATTCTTGGTTCGATTATTTTCCCTCTTTGATGTTGCAAAACAGATTGAGGAAGATTGTGATCTCTGCTCTGCAGAGATTGATGGCAGCTGGCGTGAGAAATTTGGGACTAGTATAAATTCTAAACTGAATGAACCCCAAACCCAGACATTTCAGGCATGTCTTCGTAAGATGCATTGCCGCCACAACACGGAAGTGGAACTTATATGGGGCCCGCCCGGTACTGGGAAAACAAAAATCATTAGTAC
Source organism: Carya cathayensis (assembly GCA_011037825.1). Lineage (NCBI taxonomy): Eukaryota > Viridiplantae > Streptophyta > Magnoliopsida > Fagales > Juglandaceae > Carya > Carya cathayensis. The sequence goes on along the minus strand of QGSO01000217.1, from coordinate 24,367 downwards.
TCTGCTCTTATCTTCTCTTAAAATGGGATATAGAACTCTTATCTGTGCCCCAACAAATGTTGCACTTAGTGGAGTGGCCTCCTGCGTAATAGAGTTGGGGAAAGAATTGCTTGAAACTGATGGTTCCTTTCGCTCATTGGGAGATATTCTTTTGTTTGGGAATAAGGAGCGACTCAAACTTGGTTCAGACATCAAAGAGATATTTTTAGATTGTCGGGTCCGAAGGCTTAAAAAGTGCTTGGGACATCGGACTGGTTGGAGGCGTCGTTTTGATTCAATGATTTATCTTCTTGAGGATTGTGTTTCTCAGTATCACATGCACTTGGAAAAGAGCAAAGAAAAAGAGATCAAAGAGGAAAGCAGGGAGGAAACTGATGCTAGCAAAGAAACATACAAGTCATTTCTTGATTTTGTGAGAAAAAAATTCGTTTCTATTTCATCATCCCTCAAAAAGTGCTTTCAAGTCTTCAGTACACATTTACCCAAAAGTTACACTCAAACCAATTTCCAAAACATGAGTTCTCTAATTGGCCTACTTGAGTCTTTTGAAGCCTTATTGTTTGAAGGTAGTGTGGAGTCTGAAGTTTTGGAGGAGCTTTTTTCTCGTTTAGATCAAGTAGTTGGAGATACTTCACAGCCACGTATGGATATTCCCTTCCAGTTACAAGCAAGGAGAAGAGAATGCCTTTCTGTTCTAAAAACTCTTCAGGGTTCATTTAATGAACTTGTGCTTCCAATGGGTATGGACAAAGAATCAATAATGAATTTTTGTCTTCGAGCGGCTTCCTTACTTTTATGCACTGCTTCAAGTTCTTACAAACTGCGTTCGGTGGCAATGAGACCACTGAGCATTCTGGTTATTGATGAAGCTGCACAATTAAAGGAGTGTGAGTCAGCCATACCCCTTCAACTTCCAGGTTTAAGACATGCTATTCTGGTTGGGGATGAGCGTCAATTACCAGCAATGGTTAAAAGCAATGTGTGTAAATCCTATTTGGTTGTCTAACTTACTGCTCTCTTTGTTGGAATTTGAATTTCCATTTTTCTCTTTTTTGTTTCTCTTGCTTAATATCATTATAAAATCTACTTGTAGATTTCTAGCGAAGCTGGTTTTGGGAGGAGTCTTTTTGAGAGAATGAGCTCACTGGGTCACTCGAAGCATCTTCTTAATATACAGTATCGAATGCATCCGTTTATAAGTTCTTTCCCAAATATGAATTTTTATAGCAACCGGATCTTAGATTCTCCGAATGTTAAAAGAAAAGACTATGAAAAGCACTACCTTCCAGGGCCAATGTTTGGTACATATTCTTTTATAAATATAGTAGATGGAAAAGAAGAACAAGGTGATGTTGGGTATGGTTGGAGAAACCTGGTCGAAGTTGCTGTTGTCACGAACATATTGCGCAATTTATACAAAGGTAACTACATTTGAATTCTAGTGTTCTTTTGACCATATCAAGATATTCTTGATTCTGTCATCTAGTCTAATCAGTTTCTATTCAGCTTCTGGGGTAATTTCACATTTGGCTTTATCTTTTATAGAGAAAGATGTCTAATCCTATAGCAAGGTTATATTTGTAGATGCAGCACATGTAAGTCATTAATTTGATTTCAGTATAAGTTGATTTGTTTGATCCCTAATTCCTTAGATAAAATAAAAAGGTGGAAGTTGATGAGGTTTGTCAAAGTGACTGAATGATTTAGCCTTTACTGTACTGTCATGAATGGGAAACTTCTACATGCTGAAGTAGGAAATTTTTTTAGAGATTATCTTATGAGTCCTGGAAAATTTAACTAAGTCCAAAAGAAGAAAACATAAATTTGATAAATTATTAAAAGTACTGTAAAATGCATGTTTCTGTAATTAAGAATTGTCACATTGTATCTTTATCCTTCCATGTGGTCTTGCTTTCTAGAACTCTTGATGATGGAACTTCTTCCCTAAGATAAACCAGTACTTAAACTTCCTGGTTTCAACCTATAACTAACTTCTGTTTTTGATATATTTTTTTCTTTGTTTTTGGATTCTGCTTTGAGAAAAGATTGGGTCGGTTCAAGACATGAGAAGCTCAGTATTGGTGTAATATCTCCTTATGCTGCTCAAGTAGCTGCAATTAAGGACAAACTTGACAAACTTGGAAGGAAGTATTTTCATACTGATGGGTTCGCAGTGAAGGTGAAATCAGTGGATGGGTTCCAGGGTGGGGAGGAGGACATAATAATAATATCAACTGTGAAATCTAATAGGAATGGAAAAATTGGGTTTTTATCAAATCATCAGAGAACGAATGTTGCTCTTACCAGGGCGAGGTAAGATATTGTAAACTCTTTTGGAAAGTTTACTTTTGTTTCCATATTGATATGTATGTTGAAATTATCAGTTTCCTTGCAATGCATTTCAGGCACTGTCTATGGATATTGGGAAATGAAGGTACACTTTGTAATAGTGACTCTATCTGGAAAGACTTAGTCCTTGATGCTAAGAAACGTCAGTGTTTCTTTAATGCTGATGAAGACAAGGATTTACACAAAGCACTTTTAAATGTGAAGAGAGAGTTTGAACAATTTGATGATTTGCTGAAAGGAGATGGCATACTTTTCAGAAGTGCTAGGTGGAAGGTATTTGACATTCAATAGTTATGCTTTCATTACAAATTATACTCCTTTTTTCAATGCTCACTAGTGGCAGTGTTATCACTCTTTCTTGATTGGGTTATGTAGCTTTTCTTATTAAATCTTCTGTATTCTTTCTTTTCCCATTTCCAACAGGTTCTTTTCAGTGATAATTTTATGAAATCATTTAAAAAATTGAAGTCTGTAATGAGAAAAAACTCGGTTATAGTACGTCTATTTAAACTTTCCCAGGGCTGGAGACCCAAGAAGAGAAGTTCAGATCCAGTTTGTGGAAGTTCTTCACAGATCATAAAGCAATTTAAGGTTGAAGATCTTTATATTGTTTGTGCAAATGACATCAGAAAGGAATGGAGTGACGAAGCAAAGGAAATGGGGTACCATCAAGTTTTGAAGGTCTGGGATATATTACATGCAGAGGAAATTCCAAAATTAATCAAACGGCTTGATAGCATGTTTGGGAAATATACAGATGACTTTCTTAATCGCTGCAAAGAGAAATGTCTTGAGGGGTATGGATGCACTTCTACATTTTAGAAAATCTTTAAAGATATTGCTAAATTTTCAAGAATAACTTTGTTATATATTGACTTTTGAGGCGGTTTAACTTTTTTTTGGTTATTTTTGCTTAGGGATTTGGAAGTTCCGAAGATTTGGTCAAGCTCTTTTGATATTGTACGGATTAGGAATGTTGCTCATAGTGAAAATGAGAGTGATTTAGTTGGTTGCGCTTCTGATGGTGGAAGTTATGTTGAGAATGCAAAGGTTAGTGAGAGTCTAATGCTGCTGAAATTCTACTCTTTCTCATCTGGTGTAGTGGATCATTTGCGTTCAAACAAGGATAGTGGCGAATTGGATCTTCCATTTGAAGTAACTGATCAAGAGCAAGAGACAATCGTTTTTCCTAGAAGTTCTTTTATACTTGGACGGTCAGGTACTGGGAAAACCACTGTTTTGACTAGGAAGTTGTTAGTGAAAGAAAAGGTGTTCCAGAGATTAGCAGAATTATGTTATGATGTGAAGAGCGATAACCTTGTGCATAGACCAGATAATGAGACTGAGGAGACCTTGGCGAAATCAAAGAGAACTATATTGCGCCAGCTTTTTGTGACAGTGAGCCATAAACTGTGTTATGCTGTCAAACTACAGGTCACACAACACGTTTCTCAGTTGAAAAGGTGCATAGTTTATTTGATGGTACACTCACGTGAATTCATGAGCTACTAGTTCCATTGAGTTTGGGGAAGTCTAGTTTTTTTTTAATCTCTTAGCTTGATTTTTATTAGAAACTATGAAACTCAATTTTCACTGTATTTGATGGGGTTTGGAGAAATTTCAAAAGGAACTTGTGTTTGGATGCATATAAATCTCAAAAAACTATGGACCCCTTCCAGTTTGTTTTTTGGCTGGCCAATTTATGTTAAAACATGGTTCATAAATTAAATTCAATCTAAACTTTCGTACCAAATTTCATGTACTTCTTAAGTTGTTTACTCCTTGACTTTATACAAGTATATATGCTTGATTTATTCTTTGATTTAGTACAACTTTGTCTAGTGGATGTAATTTACTCTTATTATTCCTTTTGAATTTTTTTTATTTTTTATTTTTATATATATCTATGTTGTAGTGTTTCTCCATATAATTTTTAGCTTTCAAATATGTGGGAATTGGGGATTAGGCTTAGGTTAGCACAAAAGTTTTGAAAGTCTTTTATTTTGTTAGTACAAATCAAGGGGGATATATTATCTCTTCTAACATCTTAGGGACGAATAGACTTTGCACCCTTGAACTATCATGGGTTTTGCATTTTGCATCCCAAACTATGAAAACTGACTCATTACACCCTCAAGCTACCAAATATTGGCACTTCACACTGTTTTATAATTGATAGATAAAAGGGAAGTAATAGTTGAAGTGGCACAATCTTGATCATTAGATCTTAAGAAATAGTGAGAGTATTAAGTTTTCGTAGTTTGAGGGTGCAATATGCCAGTGTTGGTAATTTGGGGAATAGAGTGTAAAAATCTTGGGGTTTGAGCATGCAAAGTGTATTGATCCCAATATCTAGTTTATGGCTAAAAAATTCATTTTGTGTTACAACAAAACATCCTGTGAATAAGAACTATTTGTTTTTGGCAATAAAGTTGTTCAAGGATTTCACTATGAGCCTTTTATGACCTTTTTTTATTTTTATTTTTTATTTTGTAGCTCTGTCTATGATGGTGATTGCTCTAAAGGTACCAGTTCAAAAGATATTGATGATTTTGACGAGGCAGTTGAATTCAGAGACATCCCAGATTCTTTTGTTGGTGTTTCTACCATGTCCTATCCTCTTGTGATAACATTTCATAAATTTCTGATGATGCTTGATGGAACTGTGGGCAATTCCTACTTTGAAAGATTCCATAAAGTGAGAAAACTTGATACTGGTCGAGTTGGTGGCAAATCAATTGCCTTAGAGACTTTTATAAAGTTGAAGGAAGTTAATTATGAGAGGTTTAATTTATCATACTGGCCTCATTTCAATGCCAAGCTAATTACAAAGCTTGACTCTTCCAGAGTTTTCACAGAGATTATTTCTCATATAAAAGGTGGGCCACAAGTTGTAGAGGAAGGTGATGGTAAGCTCAGTCGTGACGACTATTTTTTTCTATCAAATAGCCGTGTTTCCAGTTTAAGTAGACATGAGAGAGAAATAATATATGAGCTCTTTCAAAATTATGAAAAGATGAAGATGGAAAAGGGTGAGTTTGATTTAGCTGATCTTGTGATAGATCTACATCGTCGTTTAAGAATTGGAAGCTACGCTGGTGATAAAATTGATTTTGTATACATAGATGAGGTTCAGGATCTTACATTGAGCCAAATTGCATTATTCAAATATATCTGCAAAAATATCGAAGAAGGTTTTGTTTTTTCTGGTGATACAGCACAAACCATTTCAAAGGGAATTGATTTTAGGTTCCAGGATATACGATCTCTATTCTACACGAAGTTTCTACTGGAACCAAAAAGCAGCGGACATAATAAAAGAGAAGAAAAAGGAATAATGTCAAATATTTTCTATCTGAGCCAGAACTTCCGTACTCATGATGGGGTTCTCAAACTAGCACAAAGTGTTATTGAACTTCTATATCATTTCTTTCCTCAATCGATTGATGTTTTGGAGCCTGAGAATAGTCTTGTGTATGGAGAAGCTCCGATTTTACTTGAACCAGGGAGCAATGAAAATGCAATCATCACTATTTTTGGTAATAGTGGATCAGGTATTGTTGGCTTTGGTGCGGAGCAGGTAATATTGGTACGTGATGATTCTGCTCGGATGGAAGTTGCCAAATATGTTGGGAAGCAAGCTCTTGTTCTAACTATTGTGGAGTGTAAGGGCCTTGAGTTTCAGGTGGTTATTGTGCATGTTTATTTATTTGATTTATTGGTTTACATTGAGTTGATTAGCCTAGTTTATTGTAAAATTCTCAATGAATAAAGCCATTGCTTTGAAATAACCTTTTTAATATGTTCAAGTTCATCATCACACCATGTCGATAGGATTGTTCCTAGTTTTTGTTGATTCTTATGTTGTCCTTGTGCAGGATGTATTGTTGTACAACTTTTTTGGCTCATCACCTTTGCAAAATAAATGGAGGGTACTATATGAATATATGAAGGAATACGATTTACTCGACTCAACTTCTCCTAGCACCTTTTCCACTAAACACAATGTCTTGTGCTCAGAACTCAAACAACTTTATGTAGCTGTCACACGAACCAGGCAGAGATTGTGGATTTGTGAGAATACAGAGGAGTTCTGTAAACCTATGTTTGACTATTGGAAGAAAAAGCGTCTTGTCCAAGTCAGACAACTGGACTACTTCCTTGCTCAGGCAATGCAAGTTGCTAGCAGTTCAGAGGAGTGGAGGTCAAGGGGCATGAAGGTTGTCACTCCACTATTTATGAATATATTTTGCTCTTATTGCGATTAAAAAATCTAAGGTTATTTAATAGGAAAAATCTTGGTGAAGGAATCAAGAGACTGTTTATTTTTATAGTTTCATAGACAAAGTTTTTCCCAAACTAACTCTACTACTCCTACCAATACTTTATATTATGTCATTGTTTTTGGCCCTCTATTATTAAAAGTTATGCTCCAATTGTGATTGCAAAACCTTGGGTTATTGCATGGAGAATATCATGGTGAAGGAATGATCAGAATATTGGTTTGTGGTAGTATCATAGACTTCGATTGTTACCCAAATTAATAGCTAGGCAATGATGAAGATGATATGGTCATTGTTATTGCATTCGGCTACGAAAATTATTACTTTTATCCTGCAATTTTAGTACTTGTGAATAAGGGCATGATGGATCTATTGACACCTTATTTTTTTTCTTTTCTGCAAACACAATTACCTCTCTATAGATATCTAATTCTTTTATCTGTGCAGTTATATCATGATTGTAACTATGAAATAGCAACAATGTGCTTTGAAAGAGCGGGAGATTCTTATTGGGAAAGAAGATCTAAGGCTGTTGGCCTTAGAGCCACGGCTGACCGAATGCGGCATTTGAATCCTGAAGCAGCAAATGCTACACTTAGGGAAGCTGCTAATATATTTGAAGCAATAGGCAAGGGTGATTCTGCTGCCCGTTGTTTTTGTGAGTTGGGGGAGTATGAAAGAGCAGGTATGCATTGGATTTTAGGAAAGTCATCAAATATAACCTACCATGTGCTTGTGGTGTTTGGCTTCTAGTTTTGGTGTTAAACTTTTTTGCAATGTATGATGCATCTTAAAACCTCAATCTATTTTACAGTTGAATTAAAACCTTTTATGGTATTGTAAGCTTTTGACATTATGGAAATAATTCCGAGCGAGGTCATTGTCTAGTGGAATGGTAGTCTCAAACTGTCAAGTGCCGGTGCACATTTGAGTTTGGAAAGGGGCCAGCCTTTTGTCGAGAAGCTTACATTGAAAGTAGAACCATATCTAAACTACTCTCAGGACTACTCCACTTTGGTGGAATCAACATTGGGTAGTGACCATTTTAAAAGATTAGAGGGATGAGAATATAAGAGGCTGAAATGTGCTCCACAAGTATTCCTTTTTACTGTTTACTTTGTCATTTTTTCCATTATAACTATGTTCTTCATGGAATTAATTATATAAGTACTTGTACCACAAACACTGTCGTGCAAGGCTTGGAATTCCTTTTATTTAATCTCTGAATTTTTGGCCTAAATTTCTATACATGAAGAAAATTGAAACATTAACTTGAGCACCAAAAAAAAACTTGAGTGGTTTGGTTTTAATGAGATTTTTTGTTTTTGCCTTGGCAAAAATCCAACTATTGCAGGCAGGTTGTATTTAGAAAAATGTGGGGAGTCAGAGCTAGAAAAGGCTGGAGAATGCTTTTCTCTTGCGGGATGTTATGAACTTGCAGCTGATGTTTATGCTAGGGGCTATTTTTTCCCAGAATGCTTAAAAGTTTGCTCGAAAGGAAAATTATTTGACAAGGGTTTGGAGTACATTCGGTATTGGAAACAAGATGCAACTATGGACTTTGGCGTGGTTAGAAGAGGAGAAGTAATAGAAAAACTTGAACAAGAGTTTCTAGAGAGTTGTGCTCATCATTATTATGAGCGTAAAGATCACATATCCATGATGAGGTTTGTTAAAGGTTTTCATTCCATAGAATTGATGCGCATGTTTTTGAAGCGTCTAGATTGCTTTGATGATCTTTTGTTGTTGGAAGAAGAATTGGGCAACTTCTTAGAGGCAGCAAACATTGCGAGGCTAAGAGGGGATATACTAAAGGCTTCTGATCTCCTTGGGAAGGATGGTAATTTCAAAGAAGCATCCAGGCTAATTCTCCTCTTTGTGTTGTCCAGCTCATTATGGACAACTGGAAGTAAAGGCTGGCCTTTAAAGCAGTTTACACAGAAGCAAAAACTATTGGCAGAAGCAAAGTCATTTGCTATGTACGAGTCCAACATTTTCTATGCTTTTGTTTGTACAAAGGCTGATGTTTTATCAAACAAGAAGACTAGTGTGTCCGAGATGAAAAATTCTTTGAATTCTTCTCAGAGACATAAGAGTGCTTGTGGTGAAATAATATCCGCTCGAAAAATTATAGATGCTCATCTTCATACAAATTCGTCAAACTATATGTGGGAAGATTATTTTGTTCTTGATCAAATAAAGCATTCAGATCAGATGATCTCCAGAAATCAGATTTCTGTAGAAACACTTGTTTACTTTTGGAATTTTTGGAAAGATCATGTTATGAACATTTTCAAGTATCTTAGAAGTCTTGAAACCCAAGATTTTAATGAATATAAACAATATGGAGATTTCTGTTTGAATTATATGGGAGTGTGGAGACAGTTCCGTGAACTTAAAGCAATCTATCTTTTGCTTAACCCTGGTGCTGATTGGGTGAGAGATTTGGATAATCGATTCCTTCATCGGAATGGAAAGTTGGTTTCTATTGATGTTTGCCATTTAGCTTCGACTGCTCGAAGTTACTGGTCTTCAGAAATACTTTTTGTTGGCATGCAGGTTTTGAAGAATCTTGAAGCTCTCTATAATCTTTCATTACAGAATAACCTCTCCATGTTCTGCCAAAGTAGATCACTTACTCATATATATGAGGTTGCAAAGTCTCTTTTGAACTGTGGGTACCAAGATGATAAGGCACTGCAGAGATTTGTCAAATTTTCTACTAAATCTTTCTTTGACTATGTATTTCCTCTAGATTGGCGAAAATCATTGGTAGAGAACATGTTTTCTCTAAGAGGGAGTGAAGTTTCTAAGAATTTACTACAGCAGGCGATATTGGAAAACATCAGCTTGAGGGGTAAGCTAACTTATGGGAAAATTGGAAGAGTTGTGATGATAATTCTTGGATTGGGTAAGCTAAACAATGATTTATATGAGAAGATTTTAAAATTGTTTGATGGCATAGATGGGAACCCACCCTGGAAAACATTCATTCAAAATCTTTCTGGGAATGTTGATATTTCATTTCCACATGCTATTGTACCTAACAATATCAGTAAATCTCCAAGAGAGTTGTCCCTTCTATTCAGCCTCCATGAAGCTTTGGAGGATACTTATAATGCCAATTGGATGAAAGAAAATGACTACATATCTCCTGGTTGTTTCTTGTATCTTGTTGAGCGCCTATTGATCTTGGCATCCTCCTTCCATGGTTATTTCATCACTTCGAAGTCTTCTTTTGTTGAATGGTTTATCTACGAAGAGGTAGATAACAACCCAAATTCCACTTTCATTTTTGAAGTGCAACCTTTCCTAGGAAGAATCTATGAGTCAATTGTTGATTTTGTTCAGCAGCTTCTTTGTAATAAGAAGGATACACTTGAATGGATCAGAAGATCTAACATAAATGCGAAGGATTACTATTCGCATCTGGTGTTGAGATTGGTTGCTATAATATGTTTGGTTCATATGAACTCTGGGTGTTTTTTGGATTCACTTTCTGAATTACTTGGTAGGAGCGATATCATTGAGCAACTTCCATTCGAATTTTATGATGTCCTTAGGGGAAGACGGAAACCTTTACATATGAATGTAAATGTGCTTGCTGAAGCATTTAAGAAGGTCGACAATCCTCTTGTAATTGTGAGTTTGGGAAAGAATTGTTCGCAATTTTTATGTCCAGATGCTATTTTTGTTGATATGACAACAAAGCAGTCCTGGGAGGACATGTCGAGAGTCCTGCATCTTCGGACAATCGAAGCCTCTCAAGGTCAAATTGGAGCTATTGAAGTGGATGCAACTAATGTTTGTGGTGAAGTTCTTTCGCCAGATAGTTATGACCACGGGGGTTATGAGCTTGCACCTTCAAACTTTGGAGTGATTTGAGCAATATAATTGGAATCGAGCTACCAATTAATTATAGTTACTTTTGAAATAGATTCTTTGAAGCTTTGAAGCCATTGGAGATTGGTGGAGATCCAAGGTGCATGTTGGAAAATGATCAAGCAATGAAGGTAACACACTTATTTTACATTGTATTTAAACTTTGGCAGAAAGCATATGCAAATGAGCATCATACTAAATTTTCTTTTTCCTTGTGAAAAACAACATGTCCTGCATCTTCGGACAATCGAAGCCTCTCAAGGTCAAATTGGAGCTATTGAAGTGGGTGTAACTAATGTTTGTGATGAAGTTCTTTCGCCAGATAGTTATGACCACGGGGGTTATGAGCTTGCACCTTCAAACTTTGGGGTGATTTGAGCAATATAATTGGAATTGAGCTACCAATTAATTATAGTTACTTTTGAAATAGATTCTTCGAAGCTTTGAAGCCATTGGAGATTGGTGGAGATCCAAGGTGCATGTTGGAAAATGACCAAGCAATGAAGGTAACACACTTATTTTACATTGTATTTAAACTTTGGCAGAAAGCCTATGCAAATGAGCATCATACTAAATTTTCTTTTTCCTTGTGAAAAATTTAGGTAAACCTGGGGAAATGTCTTCACCTTTTAAGTATTATTATGCGTAAATGCCATCAGATGAATATTTACCACAGACATGAAAACTTATTGAAGGAAGTAGCTGGCATGCTTGAGGAACTGAATCTACTTTCTGTTGCAAAACAAGGGCAACAAGAAGTCTGCCTTCATTAAGTTTGGGTGGTTTGGGTGGTGAACTATTATACTTCTAAGAATACTTCATTACTATTTATTATTTTATCATTACTTTTCACAAACTTTTTACTATTTTGTACTACTATTCACAAAGTATCTGAAATCACCTCACTACCCAAATGTCCTTCACCTTCTATCCAAATGTCCTTCACCTTCTAAGAGATGATCTGTGATGTGTGTTCGGATCACTAACAAGTAACATTTTCTCCTCCCAAGATATAAAAAAAAGGAAGTCCAGCCACACACAGTTTCTCATTCGAGAGGAATACTTTAACCGACAACTATAAACTAAAATATTTGTGTTCAACATATATTTTCGATTTTTGGTATGTCTTGTCTTTATACACACAAACACACCAGTGTTTACAGTCCTGCTTTTTGGAAGGCAGACCACCATTTTACTGCAACAACCCAACATCTACAATTCGGGATATTGTGTATTTTAGTTGTTAAACTAAAATACACGCAACCTATTATTCCAAAAGAACAAAATGTGGATTATTGAATTGTTTTTTTGCCTAGTAAGGATTGCGGCTTGACATGTGACAAGAAGAGGTAGTTAAAATTAATCAATAATATAAAGAAGACCCAAATAAATAAGAGAATGAAACTTTGAACATCTATTATATCACGTCTACACTATTATAAAAAATCACAAAAGAAGTTTAAAATTACTTATTTTCAATTATTTTTCTTTAAAAAAGAAAAAAATAAAGGCAGGAGGATCTAACAGTTATTCTACTTCAAGTGTTTTTCTTTTCTCTATTTAACAAAATGATTAGACATTGTTTTTTTAGGTTCAAAGTGAGAACATTTGCTTTGATACCATATAAAATCACCATTTTTCATAGAAGCTTAAATTGATGAGAAAGTTTAGATTTAATTTGTTGTATTATGTTTTTAACATACTAGAACACTTTTCACAAAATCATATTGGCTACATCCACTATATACATCATAAAGCAAATAAATAACCATTATCTCATCCATAGAGAGTACAACATAATTTTGGGAGACTTCATTCGCCATATTTCTAGGTGAATCTTGGGGCTTAGGCTGCATCACCCCTATGGACAAGCGGGCAGGTAGGTTAAGCATTTTGTCCAACCTTACACCAACCCAAAATTCAGAAAAACTAAACACAAACTAATATAAAAATTGAGCCGCATGTATTTCATTGACTAGGATTAATGAAAATATTAATGGAGAACTGCACAAGAGGTGTGTAAAAAACCTATAGAAGAGGAAAATATATATATTTAACGTAATTAGTAATTACTGATTCTCCTCTTTGCCATCTTGCTTAGGAAAGAAAGAGGTCCAGCCTTTTAGTGACGGCTTATTGCTTCAGTAAGAGTAGACAAATTTCCCTAGTTAGAGTGATGATTGGAGGTAGTGAATGATGGAGGATTTAGTTAATGTATGGGATCAATTACTGTTAACTGATGAGAAGACTTCATCGATTGACCTTGATTCGAGAAACTTGGAAAAGGTGACAAGAAAGGGAGATTGATGTTTGGTGGGTAAGCTCTACTCAAAATGTCCCATTGGAAAGGAGATCGTCCACTCAACAATGACAAAAATTTAGAAAGTTTGAAAGTCTGTCTTATTATAGAAAATATGCACAAACCTGTTTGACATTATTTTTTAAAGTAAAGTTGATAAGCACATATTGTTGGGAGGGAAGCCGTGGTTGTTAAATAATTATTTGTTCATCCTACAACCGTTTGATGGGTTTACTCAACCACATCTGATAAATTTTGATTTTGAAACATTTTGGATCCAAATGCACGATCTCCCGTTGTTTTACATGAATCTAGAAACTAGTAAACAAATTGGGGAGACAATTGGATCAGAGTAAGAAGTGGATGTCAAGGAGGATGGGCAATCATTTACGTGTTAAGATTGAAATTGACTTGAGGAAATCCATAACATGAGGTAGAACTGTTAAATTGCAGGGACAGAGGATTTGGGTACCTTTGAAATATGAGGAACTTCTCTAAATGTGTTTCAAGTGTGGTTGGATAGTTCGTGGAAGGTAGAGATGTAGCAGTATTGGAAATCAAAGGAAGTAGAACAATACTTCTAAAAACCAATTCAAATAAGGGCTCTAAGTATACTTTAGTTCACATAGGAGGAGGTTGGATCGGAAAGGGACTCAGGGCAAGAATCTTCAAGGGGAAACGAGCAGAATTCTTAGTCAAAGAGGCTGGATAAGATGTCTTCCTCAGAAGATAGAGTGGATGAGCAAAACGAATTTAGGAAAGAGCATAAGAGGGGCGAGAATCAGGGGGATGTGGAGGCTGAGAAGGAAGAAATGATTGTTAAGGTGCAAACAACGATGAAAGAAAGGATTCGGTAATAGGGAGCTGGAAGAGGAGAGCCAGAGAACACTTCCCAAATGCTTAATTTTGTTTCTATTAAGTGTAAATTGACTAATAGTGATTGTGAGTGCTCTCTAGAGAGATTTTTTAAAATAGGAAGAAGAGATGCTTTGCAGGGGTCTGGTAATGGTAGAGGTTGCTAGTCAACCCTGGCAATTATCATGATCACCTTAAGCTGGAATTGTCGGGTGCTTGAGAACCCTTGGATAGTTCAAGACCTTTGATTCTCGTGAAAGAAAATAAGCCCAAGTTAGTTTTTCTCATTAAGACAAAACTAATGTCTAAAATGTTTGAAAGTTTAAGAAATAGGTTAGATTTTATTGGGTGTTTTGTGGTAGAAGTGAGGTATAGAAGAGGGGGATTAGCAATGTTATGGAAGTTGGAAATTGAAGTTGAGATTTTGAATTTTTCTCGGAGACACATCAATTGCCTTGATCTCTGAGGATGACAATAGCACTAAGTGGACTCTTATGGATTTTTATGGACATCCTGATGCCAATAAGAGAAAGTAGACATGGGCACTGATGTTGTAACAACCCCACCCTAAGATGGGAAGAGCCGTTACATTTGACTTGTTCTTTTTATTTTTTTCTAAATATACAAGATATATAAATATACATACATATATCCTATGTCTCCATGAAAAAAGAGAAAAACACCTTATTGATAATTTCTCAATATATGCATATAAAAAGGGACTTTCCAAAGTCCATCGTAAGTCCATAACAAAATAAAATAGTTTTAGGTTAAGGTGGAACATAGTCCATATAGCTACACAATAAGGCCCAAGGCCATAGTACGGGTCACATATACCCAACATAACTATTTACATCATTTCCCAAATTTTAAAATGGTTGAGTTTATAACCCAACAAAATATTCCAACTAGGGATCCATCCCAAAAGAGATAAAAACAACGTCAAAAGAAAACCCATCACGATGACAACCGAACTATACGGGCTAAACCTAGGCATCCGCCTCCCCCTCGTCAGTAATACCATACTCCCCAGCTTTTTCTTCACTTGGACGTTAAAAACATAAATATAAAATGTCTAATATTCGGCAAATAATACATCATACCGTTAACTTACTAATTATCTATTGTTTTTCCTTTAAAAACATACATACATAGACACACAAACATTTGAGAAATAAACAATACATTAAGTTCAAACCAGCTAGAGAGAAGGCAGAGCTTCTCTATCTAGGAGGTGTATTGTTTTCCTGCACATAGTGTTGCTCCTTTTCTGCAAGTTTTTTTTTTCCTTGCTTCACTTAGTGTATCCTACACTTGGTGTATCATTTTCTGCAAGTTTCTTTGAATTAAACCTCTACAACTCCTTCAAACAATGGACTTGGAATCCCTCATCACTCAAACTGAAGCGTTGTCATGGCATGATCTCAAACTTCAACCTGCACCAGATAAAGCCATAGTCACTTCAAACAAAATCCTGATTGGAAGGTTAGTTGCAGATAGACCTCTTAACAAATATGCCATTCACTCATGCATAAAAGCATCATGGAATTTTATCCAAAATTTTCTCATAGAAGATTTGGAGACAAATAAGTTCATTTTCACTTTTAGAATTCTCCAAGATAAACTTCGTGTCCTCAACCAAGCCCCTTGGAATTTTAAAGGGCATCTGTTAGTCCTTAAATCTTGGCCTCCTAGAGCTACTCTCCAAGAAATCAATTTAAACCATTCTACTTTTTATGTACAAATTCATGGGCTTCCCTTTGATTATATAACTTATGACAATGCTGTTGAAATTGGGAAAGCACTTGGGGCTTTAATTAAGGTGGAAGAAGATTCCCTATATGGTTTAGCTTTCAGAAAATACATTAGATTCAAGGATGAGATTGATGTCACAAAACCTCTTCAACAAGGTTTCATGATGCCGAGGGAAGACAATCTTGAAGTTTGGATAGCAATCAAGTATGAAAAATTAACAGACTTTTGCTATGCCTGTGGTAGACTCGGCCATTCACAAGTTTTATGCAAGGTTTTTTACACTCCAATGCTACAAGACTTAATTACGGTCCATGGATAAGAGCAGAATACATGAGCAATCTCGGCAACACACAAGCATTTCAGCAAACAGTTAGAGGACAAAGTGGGGAAAATGATCAATTGGAGAACAAAGCCCGAACTTCACACTCTTAATCCTATGGAGGAATCAACCAAGCCATCCAAGTACAACTCGAGCAACATACTCATGATCTAACCCAACCAGTTTTGAAAGGAAAACAGAGTCTTACAAAGGATCCAATCGAGACTCACATCTTACCAAAGAGAAAGCCAGGAAGTCACCTCATCATCCCAGGTGAATGGTTAAAATTACAACGGGGAAACCCAGTTTCAGATGCCGGAGAAAGCTCCAAGACAAAGCCTCACCACGACAATCCCATTTCCGAAGGAATTTTCCTGCACACAATCCCTGCAAAAAATCAAACACTGTTCAGCTACAGTGATCCGACCCCAATCAATGCTCCAACTAACAGAGTAAAGATTATCGCTGTTGAGCCACCTACCGATTCCAGCACACTTGGTTTCTGCTGCAATAAGATCGAGGGTTTGCCGCCGGACTCAAAAAAACACTTATGTGGAGGAATAAAATCGTTCCAGCCGACCTAGCCATTAACGCCATCCTCAGCGATCAACAACAACCCGTGGAACACATAGTGGCAGCAGATATTTTCAGCTATGAACGTTATGAAATACAGAGATAAAACACAAGATTCGGCTGACATGGGGAAGCAACCTGATAAGCAAGGTATTGGGCTTCATCTGGGCCAGCAATGTGGAACTCGGCCCACCACTCAAACTGAAATTCGCCCTTCTTTAATGAGCCCACAGTTTCCAACTCAAGCCCATATTATTCAGTTATCAACAGACAGCCACAAGACTCAGTCAATGGGCCCAGAAAATCCTTTCATTTCAACGGACAACAACTCTTTCCAGAATTACAATCTTCCCAACCAAGCACGAAAGGGCGTTCTAACTCTCCAACTGCTAGAGGATACTAACTCAACTCAAGAGATAAGATCCACTGAATCTTTTTCTACACCCATGCAGAAACTCAAAAGGAAACTTGTGGATTTAACTGAACCTCCCATCTTGCAACCAAATAAGCAGGCTGTTATTGAAACTACTGTCGTCCCAATGCATCAAGACATGGAATTCACTGAAGCACCAAAAAGGAAATCCCAACGTATCATCAAAAGAGAGAAAACAGAGCCTCAGATTGATACAGGAAATAAGTCACAGTCAGAGGAAGCTAGTTTGGCCCTTACGCTTCTGGAGCTGAATTCAGGCACAATAGGCAAACAGAAAAAAATAAAAGGAAAATCCAGTTTCAACCCATATAGTGTTTCTGCTTCACCTTCCCTACGTAAATCCAAAAAAGCTAGCGAGGCAAGCTACAAAATGCCTCCAAATACTAAATGAGGACACTAGCTTGGAATTGCAGGGGACTTGCCAACCCAAAGCAATCAGAAACTTAAGGGCGAATATTAGGAAATATAACCCGGATATAGTCTTTTTGTCGGAAACCTTGGTATCGGATGATCGTACCATATCTATTGTAAATAGTTTAGGTTTCCATCTTTTTGTTAACTCTCCCGCTGATAGTAAAAAAGGGGGGCTTCTTCTTTTGTGGAGACTGGGTTTGGATCTTGAACTGGTTAATATTAATATGAATGCTATTTCTGTTTTGGTGTATTCGGATCCATCTCATCACCCATGGCTGTTAACTTTTGTTTACGCCCCTGCTCACCATCACCTTAAACCATCTTTTTGGAGTCACCTGGACTCAGTACAACATGCTTTCAAAGGGCCATGGATGTGTATAGGAGATTTTAATGAAGTGATAAATCAACAAGAAAAGTATGGGGGATGACCTTTCCATCAAAATCAAAACTGTTGCCTCAAAGCAGCAATGGATCATCATGGTCTCATAGATATAGGCTACTCGGGCCTGAAGTATACATGGGCTAATAATAGAAGTGGTTTGGCCCTAATCAGAGAAAGACTGGATAGAGCGATTGCAAACCAAGAATGGAGATTACTATTTCCTGATGCATCGCTACAAAATTTGGCATCGTCTACATCGGATCATCATCCACTTCTGCTACAAACATCCAAAAATTTGAAACCAGCTTCCTCGTTCAAATTTGAAGAATTTTGGATCTATGAGCCTCTCAGTCACAATGTTATCCGAGAAGCATGGAGCAAATTTTTTCAAGGAAACCCATCCTATATTCTATGTAGAAAAATTCAAGCAACCAAAAAAGCTCTTAAACTCTGGAATCAACACTACTTCGGGCGAATCCAAAACAATATTCAAAACCTGGAAACAGAACTACTTGAAGTACAGAGTAAGCAAATGCAAGATTTCAACTAGGAAAGAGAAACTTATCTTCAGCACAACCTCCACAAGCAGAGAGAATATGAGGAATCCCTATGGCGGCAAAAGTCAAGGACAACATGGCTCACCTCAACAGACCTCAACACCAAATTCTACCACTTACGAACGATGATCAAAAGAAGAAGAAACTCAATAGACATCATCAAGCTGAATCCAGGTAATTGGTCTATGGATCAATCTATTATTGAAAATGCTTTTGTTAGTCATTTTCGGTCCATATATACTTCATCAAATCCAAGCTTCCCGACCAACTTAGACAACTTATTTGAGAAGCAAATCACAGATCAAGACAATGAAAATCTGTTAGCAGTGCCAAATGAAGTTGAAATTTTCGATGCCCTAAAACAAATTCCTAACCACAAAGCACCAGGCCCAGATGGTATGACAACACTCTTTTTCAGACACTACTGGAATATTATCAAAAAGGAAGTGATAGAAGCAGTGCAGAACTTTTTCAGGAGTGGAAAATTATTAAAGCAAATAAACCATACCAATCTATCTCTCATCCCAAAAATTCCTAACCCAAACAATCCAAGCCATTATCGTCCAATCAGCCTCACAAATGTCATTTATAAGCTCATTACCAAAATTTTGGCTAACCGTTTCAAAGCAACTTTAGATGACATCATATCACCACTTCAAACAACATTTGTTCCAGGTCGCAATATCAAGGAAAATACAATAATTGCGCATGAGCTATTCCATCATCTTAAGGTCAGATGGCAATAAAGTTAGATATGGAAAAAGCCTTTGATATGGTTGAATGGAATTTCTTATTCTTGGTAATGGAATTAGTGGGATATAGCACAGGTTGGATCAATTTGATTAAAGAATGCATTACGACAGCTACTTTTTCAATTCTCATAAACGGCAAGCCATGTGGATTCTTTAAAGCACAAAGGGGTTTAAGACAAGGCGATCCAATATCCCCTTTCCTTTTCATTTTAGTAACATAGGTGTTATCCAGGATAATTTTGCAAGAAGAAGCAAAAGGAAATTTGGAAGGGATCAAAATCAGTAGGCATAGCCCGCCAGTATCACACCTTCTATTTGCAGATGACACTATTATTTTTGCCAAAGCTACAACAGAAAATGCCCAAGTTATCAATGAAAGCCTGGAAATATTCCAACAGTGGTCAGGGCAAAAGATCAATATGCACAAATCTACTATTTTTATCACGAGGAATGTGAAACCTGCAGTCAAAACATAAATTCATCATCGTCTTCCTTATAAGCTCTCTACGGGAAAAATGAAATATTTGGGGCTTCCAACATCTATTGGCAGAAAAAAGAAAGAAAATTTTCAAGACATCTTAAACCGGGTGGAGAAAAAATTAGAAGGATGGAAATTAAAAACACTTTCACAAGCGGGCCGAACAATGCTGATCAGAAATGTCGCCAGTACTATTCCTACCTATACTATGTCAACTTTTCAGCTTCGTAAGACAGTGTGCAAGATTCTAGATACAAACTTTAAAAATTTCTGGTGGGGATTCCCAAAAGATAAGTCTCATAACTTGACCCTCAAGTCTTGGAAATCTATATGCCAACCAAAACTTCTTGGAGGTCTTGGAATAAGACAAATGACGGATATGAACAAAGCACTACTCACCAAAACAGGATGGGATATTAGTGAAAACAAGAATGGCCTTTGGTATAATATCCTAGCATCAAAATACTTCAGAAATTCAAACTTTTGGCAAGTAACACAAAAACAATTAGACTCATATTTTTGGAAAGGCATTCTACAAACAAGGGAAATACTTAGAAAAGGAAGATGCACTCAGATCAACAATGGTACCACGACTAGTATAATATGGGAAGAACCTTGGATACCAACAATGGAAAATTTCAGACCAAAACCACTACATGATATGGATCAATCTCACCCAGAAATGAAAGTCTCAGATATCATCATAGGTCATCCAAGACAATGAGATCTAGGAAAATTGCAGACTCTATTTGATCAAGAAAGCAACAACGAAATTAAGAAAATTCACATCCCGATCTTCTCTCAACTTCAAGATAAAATGATCTGGGTCCCATCCAAGACTGGCAATTTTACAGTTAAATCTGCATATCAATTGATCATCAATGGACTATCAGCAAATCAACAAAATGCAGCCCAAAGACAAAGTCTCTTCAAGTCAATTTGGAAGCTGAAAATCCATGAAAGGCATAAATTACTGAAATGAAAGCTGCAATGGAACATTCTCCCAACAAAGACAAGAGTGAATGAAGCTATCTCTGGATCAATTTCAGATGAATGCCCTTTATACAACCAAGCAGAGGAAACAACAATCCACATCTTTGTGAAATGCCCTGTTGTGCGAATTCTATGGAGTCAAAGCTCATGGCCTCTAAATCTCGAAAATCTGCCGATTCACTCAATTACAGATTGGATTCGAATGATTAACCATCCAAAGGAAGAATTAGGCCTTCACGACACAGAGATTCATCATTTTCAACTCTTTGCAGTCACAACATTAGATTTTATCTAGAAACAAAGAAATGACATTGTGCATAACCAGCTCATTTTCTCATTGGAGACAGCCAAAACTCAGCTAAGCCGTATCTATCTCAACTATCAAGACGCTTGGAAAGACAAGAAGAAAAAGGAGTTTGAAAAATGGAAACCACCACCCAGAAGCTTTCTAAGCTACTCTTTTGATGCTGGTGTCAGAGAAAATTTCTCAACTATTTCTGTAGTTTGTAGAGATCATTCAGGTAAAATCATAAAAATACAGGCTGAAAAAATCACAACAATCAATCCTCTTGTAGCAGAAGCATCGGCAACTCTTCTAGCAACAAGAATGACTAACTCGTCTCACCACTCTCGGGTCATATTTGAAGGAGACTCTCAACAAGTAATTTCAGCAGTTAAAGATTTTTCTTCTTCTCTACACTGGCAAATCGATCCCATCATAGGTGACATCCAAAATTTATTCAGTCTTCATGAATATTGGGTTCTTGACAAAATACATCGAAATGTTAATCGATGTGCGCACTCTATAGCGCAATGGGTAGCAACCAATCATGTTTTTGGAAGCATATCCTTAGATAGTTCTTTCCTTTTTTTTCTTTTTGATCCCCCTTGAACTTTGTATTATCCTTTAAGTTCCACTTTCCTTTTCGGCTGGTACATCCAAACCTATGCGTTCTCCTGTTGATGTGGATGGAGAACTGGGCTTTATTTTTACGGAGGCAGAGATGCATAAGGCTGTAGAAAGATATCCGATTTGCTCTGGTTTTAAAATTCCTGCGGACTCGGCCCTCTATTGATGTAATTTGGTTATCGACTGTGAAGACCTGGGGGTTGTTGGAAATTTCGACGATGTGTTTTATGGATGATCACCATGTTTTGGTTCAGATGCAGAGTGAAAAGGATTTTGTTCATGGTTGGGCGAGGGAAGGGCGAGTTATTGATGGCTGTAGTTTTCGATTATTTCTTTGGACCAAGGATTTTGATGTGAATAAAGAACCATCGCTGGCAGCACAATGGATTTTTTTTGCCCTCTTTACCTATGCATATTTTATCATGAAACCGGCGGTTGGTAGTACAAAATGGTGGTTGAGAAGAGGCGTCGGTGGAAGAAACAGAAAGAACATGTGAAGAAGATAAGAAACTAGAGCAAACTGAAGTGTTTAAGTGTTCTGAAGTGAAGATGCGAAGTCAGACCTAAGTGGAGGCTGAACGACGCCGTGTGTGTGCGTGAGTGAAGTGTGCGTGAGTAGTGAGGTGTGTTAATTGAACGCAGCGTTTGGGAAGGCCCAAACGGTGCGTTTTGGTCTTATTTAGCTGGTCATGTCCTTTTTCCGTTAGTTACAACCTGTTTTTACTTTCCACATGCTGCTTTTCCATTAGGTCTGTTAGTAATGGTTTTACATCCATATGAAGCCAGATTTTGGCAGAAAAAGACATCATCCGAATATTTGAAAACAAAGTAGTCTGTAAGGAGGTTGATTCTCCCTCGAAGAGAATCGTATCAATACAATCTTTTGGCTGAAACCTTTCATCAAACAGGTTATCTGCTTTCCCTTCCATCTTGCATTTCCATTGCTTGTTTCATCCTCCACCAGCACCACCTGCGCACAATAACCAGATTCATTTATCAGAAGGGTAGCTGACATTGGTATCAGTAGTCATCCGATCCTACCACCTACATAAAATACAACCCAAACAGCCTCCCATCCACCCAAACAGCATCCCAGCCACCCTAAACAGCCTCACAGACCAACCAAACAGCCTCCCATCCACCCAAACAGCATCCCAGCCACCCAAAACAGCCTCATAGAACAACCAAACAGCCTCCCATAAAACCCAAACAGCATCCCAGCCAACCCAAATAGCATCCCAGCCAACCCAAACAGCCTCACAGAACAACCCAAAACCATGGCTGAAAATACAAGATCCAAAACTCAAGTCATAGAGGCCTTACAAGTTCAAGTAGAACAACACCAACAGGAATTTATTCCAATCAAAGCTGAAATCAGGGAGCTCAAAACTGATGTTCAAGAAATTAAAGATATGCTACGTACCTTGATGAACCGACAGAACTAGCCACCACCTCCTCCACTTTTTAACCATGAAGCCAACTTTGAGGTGGAAAATCATGACCCAAGAAGAATGAACACCAGAGGGGTCAAGCTGGATTTTCCCCACTTCCAAGGACTCAATCCAGCCGCCTGGCTTTTTAAAGCCAACCACTATTTCGACTTCCACCAAACATCAATGCCTCAACGACTATTGATGGCCTCTTACCATACGGAAGGAGACGCTTTCGTATGGTTCGAAAATGTTGTCGATGGGGGGTTATGCCCCGATTGGGACACTTTTTCCAGAGCATTGCTGTTACGTTTTGGACCCACGGCCTACGACGATCCAATGGAGGCCTTGATGAGGCTGAAACAGACCACTACAGTTGAGTCTTACATGAGCCAATTTGAAAGGTTGGCCAACCGCTTACGAGCTCGCTCAGATAATCATAAGTTGAGCTGTTTTCTTTGTGGTTTGAAAGATGAAATTCGAATCTCGGTACGTATGTTATGCCCTGTGAATTTAAATGCAGCATATGGATTAGCAAAAATGCAAGAAGAATACATTCCAAGCATCAGAAAAATTGCTAAATCAATGGGGGAGAGAACCACAGCCATGGGTGGGGGAAATTATTCCACTAGCTCTTATTCGAGCGACTATTTTAACAAATGGAGAAAACCTGCGGGGGGTGCTAAACCAATTTCTTCTGAACAAATGAATGAAAAGCGACACAAGGGCCTATGTTTTAATTGTGATGAGAAGTGGAATCCCCAACATACTTGTAAAACTCCTTGGATTTATCTCTTGGATGTAAATGAGCAAGTATGTGAGGAGTTGTGTGAGGAAGAGGAAGTGCTGCCAATGGTCGGAATGGACGACAAAACAGTGCTGGAAAACAAAACTACACCAACCAACAGCAAGGAAGAGCTGGAAATTTCCTTGGCTGCCCTAGCGGGAACCCCCACGGTGAGTACAATGAGTTTACTTGGGAGTCTTTGTGGTGAACATGTGGTGATCCTTATAGATTCAGGCAGCTCCCACAATTTTCTAGATTCAGCATTAACAGCAAAGTTGCAACTGCCTGTGGATTATTCAGTGAACTTGAAAGTTAGAGTGGCAAATGGCCAATGTCTTAACAGTGAAGGAGTATGCCGGACAGCCCAGTTAAAGGTGCAAGGTAATCTGTTAAAACCCCCCTACATTTATTAGAGTTGGCTAGTTGTGACATTGTGCTTGGAGTCCAATGGCTAGAGACCTTGGGTCCCATAACTTGGGATTTTTCAAAACTATTAATGACCTTTATGTGCGAAGGCAAAACCATTGAATTCAAAGGGATGAAGTTGAACTCCTCGGTTGTCGAGGATGGTCCAAAGTTATTGAAAGCAACTTTGACTAAAGGGAAGGGCATTCTTTTACAGATTATAGGTGAAAGGGAAGTGGAGGAACATTCTGCAGTGGTGGAGGGGCAATTTTCTGAACTGTTAGAAGACTTTAAAACTGTATTTGACGAACCCCAAGGGTTACCCCCACCCCGTTCTCATGACCATCAAATAGTCCTTAAAGAGGGCACTCAACCCATCACAAATAGACCCTACCGATACCCTTATTACCAGAAAACAAAAATTGAAAAGATTGTGGCGGAGTTATTAGAATCGGGAGTGATTAGACCCAGCTCTAGCCCCTTCTCCTCCCCTGTTTTGCTGGTCCGTAAA